>JAKKPZ010000442.1:0-35350 GCA_022814885.1 Ditylenchus destructor | reverse complement strand
TATAAGCATAAGAATACAGAATGGCAAAAAGGCGGGAATTCAAACCCAGGTCACGCACTGACAGGGCTAGCTTACTGGGAGGATGTGGAAGATTAGTAAAAGAAGAAATAAATTCATATAACGGACGTATATTTTTATTTAGACAAATTTGACGCGATGTCCTTCGAAAGACTCCAAGCAATCTTTCACTATGACGACAAGCTCAAATTGTCCGATTATTTAAAAACGGGCCCTCAAGCTCCATATTCGGACTATGTGACGTTTGGCCAAGAATTTGGACCGATGTCAAAAGTTGTGACCAGAAAAACCGTTATATCTTCATTGGGCATTACACAGGGCGTCAGAGTTTCGCCTGCAGGCCAATGCATCATTGATCATCTAAGGGCATTTGTGAAGGACAAGAAGATAAGTTTGAATGTGATTGGCCAAATTTTGAAGGCGATAGCGGCTCGCCTTCTGGCGAATATGTTATTGGTTGTCGACGGCAAAGGAGAGGCTTCCAAGGAAATGAAACAAGTTGCGGCGGATGTCGCCGATGTACTCTATCGTCCAATAACTGGTTCCAAATTGGTCACGGTGGATGTCGATCCAAGTGAGTAAACTTCTGGATATACAGTCGACCCTCGATAATCCGGATTTTCGATAATCCGCATAAATCTGTCTAGAACGGATTTTTATCATAAATTTTTTCCTTCGATAATTCGCATTTTGTGCGGATTAATTCGATGATCCACACAGATTTTGCGGAATCAAAGTGAAAATTTCCAAGTAAAATTTTTCGTTTATCCGCACAAAGAAAAATGGTTCTGTTTTTGGCGCAAATTTGAAAATGTTTTTAAAAGATTTTTATCCAAAATGTTACTGTTTTTGAACCAATGTTTCAAAATTTTTGCAAAATTTTGCCAAAATGATCAAAACTTTTGCATAAATCGTCCAAAATTTAGTGAAAAATTTTAAATTATTTAATTCAATAATTTTAATTTTGAAAAAATGAGTAGAAATATAGAAAAAAATTTTATCCGCACAGCTTTTCAATGAAAGGACTTTTATCATACAAAATTCCCTCGATAATCCCCACTTTCGATAAACTGGACAAATTAGGCGAAAAAAGTGCGGGGATTATCGAGGGTCGACTGTATTATTCTATTTATATTGAGCCTTTCAGCCGAGCTACCGAAAAATCACGCAACCATAATAAAACACGCTACAAACTCAGAACTAAGCAAAGATATATTGAAGCTGGAAAAGCCCCAATAGGACTGGAAAGATAGCGCTTGAATTTCAACCAAAGAATGTTTCCGCAGAAGAATGGCTCCGGCGCAATTGAATTTGCTCGAATTCCGCTGAAACCGGATTCTGCCACCACAGAGCTGGCCAATGCTTTTAAAAATTGGCAACAAAGCATTCAAGGACATACATGGAAAGGTTAATTTTAATGTGCCCTATGCCGACGTTGTGGATGCCTCAAGCACTTTAATTTGGAGCGCGTATTCGATCGCAGTTCAAAACAGATTGAAAGACTTTCCAGCTGAGTGCATCAAAAACGGGAGATGCTCTGCAGCTGATTTGGAGCGCATTTTGAAAACTTCTAGCGAGGACGAAAATCAGGAAGCAAACCGGAGAAGGTAGGTTTCTTTGGATTATAGAACCGCAGCCAACCTCGGCACGACCGATTCGATATTCCGTGGAGTTGCATTCTCTTTTCTTCTGGTCGGGACTGTAGAATTCAAAAACTAATCAAGGCCGAATTCATTCCTGCACCGAACGTTCCAGTCATTATAGCTGTTCTGGTTCCGCAGGTTCTGGTTCCGTCTGCTACCAGCAGACGGTGTGTATGAAATCAAGGTATGATCGGTTTGAAATGTTTAGATTTTACAATATTCTTATAACACTAAAATGGCGAAAACGTATTTAAAAAGACGCATTCCTTTTCCTTTGTATGAATTGGAATGAAAAGAAATCAATAATGACTCATTCGGTTTCCTTCTTGTGAAATAAAACTCGCTCGAGATAAAATATTTTCGTTCCTCATTTCTGCTGATCTTCTTGTTCATTTTTATGTACGTCTAAGATTGTATTTCAATTTCAGGTTCATCTTATAAAGAAATGTCGTTATCAAAGCCGCAATGGACTAATGAAACACTTCGTTCTATATTTCAATTTCTTGACCGCGTCAACTTGTACAATAATTCGTTAGTCAACAAGCGATTGAACTTAATTGTCGGAAAGTATTTTGCCGATGCTCCTTATGACGTGATTTCTAAATTGGAAGTGATACGTGGCCAATGGTGGATTCATATCAAGGGATTTTTTAGGATCTTATTTTTAGAACTCATACAAATTTCACGGTCTCAGACTTTTCAGAAAATTAGTTTTGGGGACATAGTTTTCTGAGTGGAGTTTTTCTGGAGTTTTCTTGGGAAACATAAAGGGAAATTTTGTGGGTAATACCCGGTGCGCGAAGTGTGGTATTTTTAGGGCATTTTCATGCGCTTATATTTGAATCAGCACATTTTCATAATAAATAAATAAATTGCCGGTTTGAGTAAAAACGAGATTTTATCCGAAAAATATAATTTTTATTATTATTACGCATTTTCTATATTAAGAAGTTATTTTTTGCCAATAATGCTCAGAAGTAACACCGTTCTGATAAAAAAAAGTGTTCCAATGCATGTCACTTAATTTCTATCTGTTTCTTCTATGAGTTTCAGAGTCCTCATCATTTCGTCAAGAATAATAAGTGTCGAATAGAAATTGATCCAGAAAAGCTAAGCGAGTTCAAACAGATCCTTCAAGATAAGAAATATCTTCGGGCTGAAATGACGTATATTCGTATTGCTGAAGGGTATGACTCTGACAACGCTGAGGAGGATGAAGAGGATTTAGGACCATCTATCCCATTTACGCGTACCATAGAGTTGCTCAATTTCTTGCCAAACGTAAGCCATTTATGGGAAGGGAATGAACTATCAGTGCGTTGGAATCGTTGGGCATCGTCGCTGTATATTCCGCAGTGCTTTTCAAGGGTAAAAAAACATGCTCACTCAATACTAAAAGCTTACTTATCTTTTGTTGTCTAGAACGTGGAGTTTGAGCAAGCGCTCAGGGGTATTGCGCAGGTTTTCATAAACATGATCTATTAGGCTGTTAACAAAGTTTTGAGACTAGACGCAAGGTTTTTAACCGGAAAATCTAGGTTACGGAAATTTTGCCGATTTCACCTATATAGGGGATTTTTGATGCGGGGAATCCGAATTTGAGGTCAAATTTGGAAAACCGCTACTATCTTCAAAAAAGGGCCATTTTTGGCCAAGAATGGCCCAAAAATGCCCATTTTTGGCGCGATACGAAAAGACCAATTGCAGATTCGGAATCAGCGCATCAAAATACCCCTAAAAACATATTTTGCGAAAAACTGTACCACATTTTCAAAAAATCAATTTTTTCGGAAATCCATGTGGTCCTCCTACGGTCAAAAAAATCAAATTTTTTCGGATTTTCCGCAAAATGTGTTTTAAGGTGTATTTTGATGTGCTGATTCCGAATCTGCAATTGGTTTTTCGTATAGCGCCAAAAATGTAGTTTTTGAAGAAAGTAGCGGTTTTTCATATTTTCGTGGCGGCTCTTCTTCTTAGTATAATAGATCATGTTTAAGAAAACCTGCGCAATACCCCTGAGCGCTTGCTCAAACTCCACGTTTAAATATATAGTTATAATTATGGATCATCTGATATATTTTAGTGCAATTTTTTCTCCGCTCACGGCTTGCCAATTGGATTGGGTCTTTCATTTTTCCTAGCTACGAAGTGCTACAAGCTCAAATTTACGGACAACATGCGAGATCCGACCATTGGATTTCCTCTGGACCAGATAACTGACTGGCTTTTCACACCGGCTGAAGATGGTCAGCAAAAGTCATTGCATATGTATGCGACTGGTAACAGTCAAATTGATTGGGATGCATTTTTGCAGAATATCACAGAGGTAGAGAAAATTTATTTATACAATAATATAAAATATTTTATATATATATTTTCACATAATTTTTGCACATTGGTAGCAGCAATTCGGTAACGCATTTTTCACATTTTTCAATGAAAATTGACTCTATTCTTCCCAATTTTCAAAAATTATTATAGTTCTTATATTGGAACCCCAATGAAGTCGTTAAAGTTAACGGGCAAAAAGTGTGAAAACGTTTAATTGTCAACAAATAGTGGTAAAATTGATTAAAATTGCTCATATATTGCAATAAAATAGCCAAAAAGTAGCTAAAAGTTGTTCAAATACTTGAATTTTGAATCCTAATCTTGCACATTTATAATAAAAAGGAAACAAAAAGCACCCATTTAGGTAAACTTTTTGCAAATTAACGTCAAAATTGGAAAAAATTTTCAAATTTGGCGCCAAAAATTGAAATATCCGGATATCCGGTATCCGGTCAATATCCGGTGTTTTTGCACTATCCGGTATCCGGTCCGGCTTTTTTTACTATCCGGTATCCGGTCCGGCTTTTTGAAATCCCTGGCCGATTTTTTCCAAAGACCCCTCTTGTTGCAACTATTTGGTTTAACCTTTTTTTGTATTACATACATCGTTTTTAACGTTACTGGCGTGCTTTGACCTATTTATATCAAAACTCAAGCACGACAGTAACGTAAAAAACTTCTAACGTAAAATAGAAATCAGACAAAAAACGAAAGGACTTGTGTCTGAAATGGTCCTAAAAAAATAATGAATTTTTTTATTTCAAACCAGTGGTCAACAATGTTTTTCGCTAGAAATGTTTCGGCAAACTTTTATATTGGTTTGGCAACTAAGTATCCGCGGTTGTTGTAAAATCAATTTTGATTCTTCTAAAGTAACGTTTTTCTTGAGTGTTATATACCGTTCGATACCCCGTCCATTACTCTCCAAAACAGCACATAACAAACTTTACCATTACAGAATAACAATTACTTTATTATGATACTCACGAAGCACACCCAGAAAATTTATTTTAGCAACTCTCATGGATATCATTTTTTACATTTTGGCACTATTCAAAAAAGTGGCATTGCGGTATTTGTAGGCAAGGTCTAGCTCTACAACATACTTTTTACAGAATAACTTTTGCATTGAAATTCTGCGAGATATGATCGCTTAAAGTTGGGACATAAACCGAAAAATTCGGAAAAATCGAAATTTTCAAAATTTCTGGTGGTGTCGTTCCTTAAAATTGCCATATCTCAGCAACCACCAAATGAAAAAATGTTCTGTAAAAAGTAGTTATTAGCACTCAAGTTTCTCTTCAATATTGCACAATTGGAAATAGAATGCCTAAGTTTTTTGCATGCAAAAGATATAAAAATACCTCGAAAATTGGTGACTTTGGAATGGCTCATGGAATCACAAATATCAAATATTTTTTTGAGACGCAAAAATATTACCCGATCATAGTTGCACAGAGAAAAGTCTTAGCTATCCAACGGTATATAACACGCATGAGCAATCTAGGGTTACGTAAAAAAATGTATTTAAATGAAACCGCGGAGACTTAGTTGCCAAACCAATATAATTGCATGGGAAATGAGTAAAAGGGTGTAAAAATTTTTAATTTTGGCGGGGTTTTTGAGTGGGCTTGATTAAAATTTAAAAATTCTAATAAGGCCCCACTAAAATTTTTTTTACCTTTTAGAAGAGCCCCCTTTCGAGTAATCCCCTCATTAAAAATTTTCAGCGGCCTTTTAACCCCTTTGCACGCAATTTTTTGGCGCAAATTTAAAATCCAAGATAATTGTGAGGAGGTATTGTATGGCTTTAAACGGCCAACTTTTTTTCTAAAGATAACAATTTTCCCCCTTTCTCCTATAATTTGCTGTTTCAACTTTTGGAAGGGTTTTTGAAAAAATGTTTAAGGGACCTTTAACCCCAAATTTATTCGCTCAAAACACCTAAAATAAAAAACGAATTAAAAAGAAGACGCATTCCTTTTCCTTTGCACGTTGGCTCCTCTTGTATCAAAAAGCGTGACGGCCAATTTCAGCCAAAAATCAAATCTCCTCTTATGAAAGATTTTTTTTGCCAAAACGCAAGTTCAGGTGTTGCTCTATCATACCTGTAGGGTGAAATCAGAGGCGCACCCAGGGGGGTACCGGGGGTACGTACCCCCCCCCCAAAATGGGAAAATTTGAAAAAATGAGTGTAAATCAGTGCAAATTTGGGCAAAATTTGGCCCGGTACCCCCCCCCCCCAAAAATCCAAAAGTTGGGGGTACCAAAAAAAGTGTACCCCCCCCCAAAATGGCCATTTCCACTGAAACGTACCCCCCCCCAAAAAAAAATCCTGGGTGCGCCCCTGGGTGAAATATTCATCCGTGTGATTATTATTTATATTTTGGGCTTCAAAGTTGGTCACTTTGCGTTTTTCAGTGTTAAATGAGTCAACTTTGAGACCCTAAATAAAAATAATAATCACACGGATGAATATTTCACTTGTACAGAATGGTCGAACAACACTTCAAATTTTACTTTTTCATAAAAAATCTTGGACAAGAGGAAATTTGCGCTCATTACGACATTTTTTTGATTTTTTTGCCCAAAAATGGCCATTTTCGTGTATTTTGGACGAAATGCGAAGTAGTATGTCCAAATGGACTGGGATTTTTGGTAGATACCATATTTCGGATACGGAGAATCCGAATTGGAGACGATTGGTACCGGTCTTGCCGACAAAGATCGATTCTGCCGGGATTTATGGCTTCCGGAAATCCAGAAAATCCTGGATGACCGTGGGCGCCGCCGTGCGGCGAAGCCGCTGGGCAGTCCTATGGAATCCTTTCTAATCAGACAGACAAACACTGTGAGAGAGAGAGCACGCTATTTATGAGAGAGTCAGACATTTTTTGGTTAGAGATTCTGAGCATCTGAGCACTTGATAGAAATCGCCCCCTGGCCGAAAATGCATACAAAAATGTTACTTTACTAAGAAGCCAGTGTCCGTCCGATCTGCCTGCGATGATGTCCACTGACGTTTAGACCCCTTCCACTGCTCATTTCCGGGCAAGTGATAGCTTAAAATGTTCGTACGGATGTGCCGATACAGATTTTCGAAAAATTTAGACAAAATATAGAGAAAATTTTTTAGACAATTTTTTAGACAATTTTTTTTTGAAAAATGGGGCATACTGACGGCGGGGGGGGGGACGCCGCGAGAGCGGCGCAGCACAGCTAGTTAGTAAACTATTACACCGTTGTCCAACGCTATATGCATATTTTCAGAGATTCTTGCAAGACCGTCGCACTTGCTTTGTGAGACTCTTCTGCACATATTACAACAATCGGAACACAGCCGACTTCACAGAGGAGAATACGCATACTAATGAGCGTTTGATTGTGGGCGAGGTACCCATTACCAACCTGAATAATTTCGAGTTGAGACGTGAACGTATTCCGATCGCTAACAATAATTAAAGTGACGAATAAATTATTGAATTTCTATTAATCTTTTCTATGAGTTATGTGTCAAATAAATGATAAAGATGTTGAAATGTCTAAATCCATGTTATGCAGCTATTCTAATTATTACTTTCTATAATTACTTAAGTTGAAGCCCTTATCCCGAAAATCGACGAACGCGATGGGACAGATTCTTGAGCGAGTACAAGTCGGCTTTAGCCGCGGAGATATCCTTGCGCCATTTTTGCCAGCATTGATCTCTTCTATGTGCTTATGCTGAAAGCCTAGTAAGGATACTCTAGTCGGCGCCTCTCGATTGGTCTCTCAGTCTGTCAAATGCACTCTATTTCAACGACCCCCACGCAACGACGCACGCCTTTAAAACGCACGCTTTGAAAAATCCACGTTAACATTTTAGGACTGGGTATTATCCGTGTCTATTAATCATTGATTGCAGCTCTGAGGTGTGTACGAGTCAGTTTTAAGTTTATGGCTGGTATTTTTATAAACTTTATTTATTGTTTTATAATCCATAGTAAACAATGTCGTTAGGCGAAATTGTGTCCAATCTATTCGCTCTCCATTGGCTTATTTCTAAAGACATTTAGGTACGATTTTGATTTCTTGATTTTGCGTATAATTCTCTGTCGATATTAATTGTAATATTTTCATTAAACAATAGTTTAAATAACTAAACGACGTTCAGTTTGTACATTAATTAACTATAATAGTAGCGATTTTGAGCTGGTATACTTCTGTGCTTCCGCAAAGTGTGCTTCAAGCACCCTTTCCGGTTCTTATAATTTCACAAATCTTTTTTCTAACAAGTTCTCTTTTTCATTTCTCTAAAACATTTTGTTGATTTTTAATGCGCTAAATAACTGTTGAAGTTCAGGAAATTATTAAAACTTTTCCACCAATATTATAATAATAACTACAAAAGCGCCACGCCGGCTTCGCAGCGCCCCTCGTTTGCGAAGCGATTGGGAACATAAAAAGCACAACTTTCCATGACCATAACTCTTAAAAACACGTTTCTCGATTTTGCCGCGAATTCAAATTCTCATATTTCTGGTATTCTTCTATTCTCATATTACCGCTCGCCCAAAACTATAGTCTGGTATGCCACAGACGATTGAGGACACGGAGCGCGTCATGCTACATGCAGAACGCCGCTGCTTAATATTTAGGGATGCTCACTGTAATGTTTCTTTTTAAAAAATCTTAACCATTGACATCTTCCTCAAAACGTCTTTCCTTGCACCAAATTTTGGTTTGTACGCATAAAAATCAAAAAGTGATAAATATTGACTGTTTACGAAAAAGTTCGAACTCACTCACTGAAAACGGGTATCAACCATTACTAAGTGATCATGAAAATGGCAATGTTGCAGGTTAATATAATTTTTCCTATAAAGCTGGGAAAAATCATTTTTAATTTATAATGTTTAAACTTCAATTTCGGCGCAAAGTCGCTGAATTCAAATTTAGTGTTGGCTTTTACAAAAGCTGTCGAAATGCCACATTTTGGTTTTGATACAAAAAAACACAGATTCGGCGTATAAGGTACTCGAATTTATTGTGCAAGAAAACGCTCATGCTTATTCTCGAGTGTCGAAGTGATCCAATACTTTGTACTTTTTTAGAGTCTCCCATCCGTTAAGGCTGTGACCACAAAGAACTCGACCGATTCATGTCAGCATTATACTTTCCAACTATATTCACTTGCATTTTGTGGTGAGCTGTACTTCTGGCTATAACTATTACATTCATTTGTAGTTATCATCGATGTATAACAAAGCATAAATTGATTCTTTATGATATTCTGTCTCATAACTTTTTTCTGCCGTACTCCATATGCCTTTGAAATTCAAGAAAGGTTCACTTATATTTAATAATCAACTCTGGTCGTGTTTTAAAAATTCCTCCGTTTTCTGAAAATAATTTTATAATTTCGATTACCAAACATACTAGGGGTATAGACAGTCTGGCTACGCCATAAACGTATTAACTCGTCCAGTACCTCGGGCCTGCGGTCACTCCCTAAGTATGGTCCCCAGTGGTTTTGTCAGTGAGACTCGTGGCCTTCGGCCGCTCGAACTAAGTTCCTATGGTTTTTCCTAAGTCAGCATTCAATAATAACAATATTGCAAGAAACCAAAAAATGACCCAAAAAGCACTGTTTTTTGACAAACATTGGCCATAAATCTCGATAGAAACAAGTGCCCAACAAAATTTTAAAAACCAGTCCTACAGCTCATGACGCGTCTAGTGAGCTATCACACGTCCCGAAAGGACTAACGCAAGAGGGGTGAACAATTTTGGGTGACAATTTTGGGTCAAAAAATTATTAAACGTTGTTTGTGACGAACGCTGTCAAAATTTGCTCCATTTTTGATTTGGTGCATGAAATATCTCAAATTCGGTAAAAGTGCCGAAATTTAGTGCAAGAAAACTCCTACCAATTTTAAAATGTCCAAACGATCCCAATATTTTGTGCTTTCGGCCATGTCGAAAAGCCTTCATCATCTGAGAGACTCTAAAGAAGAACACATAGTACTCGATCAGTTCATATTAATATCATCCTCTTCAACTATAGTTGCAACATATATGTCTGTCTATATATATTTTTACTTTTAAAGCTGTTATAAAATATCCTTCAATTTCATATGCGCTTCGGTCGCATAAATCATTTTTGGAAGTCTTGACTTCTTTTGAATAGGAATTTTGAAGTCAAAACGCCTTAGTAATTTTTGATTCTCCAGTTACGCCGTGGGAGCAACCAATTCACCTCGGGGATAATCGCTTTAGCAAACTCTCTGAGACCCAAACTTATTGAGCCAAAATTTCTCATGAGTGAGTGACAACGGCTAGAAATGCTTGCCCTCTGGCGTCTCCATTTCTGTGCCGCAGTGGAAAAGTACTATTTTGCGAACTGCAAATCTCGAAATCAAGCGCGAAATCGAGCACAGATTTGTTCTGTGAAGTCCCCGAATTGGGCTGAATTCTTTGGGTCCATCTAAGTCGCAACGTGTCCCAACGAACAGAATCTCCCGTTTTTGACGCTCTCGGATCCCAGGCGGGTACCTCCCCGAAACCCACGACTTTCGTGGAGTTAGCAATGCCAGAATTACGGCTCACGCACGAACAAACGTGAGTTACGTAACTTACGTTGGTCACGTAAAAGGGTAACTTTCTGGGATCAGCCCCTACAAAGGCGCATGGTAACTCAAAATGCTCTTTTAGGGATAGCGAAGCGGATACCGAATTTTTTAACGTAAGCCTGAAAAATGCTCATTTTTGGCCAAAAAGTTTCATTTCTGACGCTTTTTCGCTCCTTTAGGGATAGCGAAGCAGAATCCGAAAAAAAATATACCGTCTATCCACTAAAAGCATAGTAAAAGACAGGGCCGCCGTGCGGCGAAGCCGCTATGCTCTTTTTGTGTAAAAACTAAAGGGGTACATGGAATAAATTGACTTCTCTAAAACGCGTCAAAAGTTTCGCTATTTAGCCTGCGAAATACGTCGGAAAATAAGCATAGAATATTTGCTTTGAGTGACATGAATGGTCCCAGTGCCCTGGTAATTTTGAAAATACGATATGGTGCAGCATTGATTGCGTTAAGCCAGCTAGGTACAGAGTCGGGTTGTTATTTACTAAAAAAACAATGAACATCATTGAAAAGAAAAAGGGCTACTCTGATATCCCCCTTGTTAAGTCTTTGTCTATATTACGGGAATATTCTCTATGCTGTCAGTTGGCCATTCGTTAGTAATCGCAAAATACGACACGTCACCGTTCGCTGTCCACCTTGACGTCTAATCCAATCTTATTTTATTTCATTGTTTTCCTTTCAAGATTAGTTAAGAGATGACATCCTCCATTGGGCCGAAATCAAATCTCTATTCTAACAGAAGCGTGCCAGCCAACAGGCTGTTTGTCCAAATTTGCAGTTCGACGAGAGAGTACTTTTCCACTGCGAGAGGTGGTTATATTCGCTAAAGAGCACGCATCTCTAGCCACCCCGTTGAAGACGCTCTGTCTTCCCCACAGGTAAATTGTGCTTCGTGCTGGCGCGCTGCCTGACACAAGAGACTATTGGCTGAGTGCGTGCAGTTGTTAGTGTATAGATTTGATTCCATTAATGCATAGATTTAATCCAATTGGGCGACAAACCAGTTGAGAGAATAGATTTTTTATTTCTTTAAAGTAGTCCGTATATCAAATATCCATTACAACACATAGTAAATTTGGAATCAAACGCTCGTAAAGTCTCGGAAACTGCGGCGAACTACTTTTTCCAGAATTGTATAATTTGTCAATATTGAGCATTGTTGCGATTCATTATCATTGCTGTGATGTGACTAAAGTATATGCTAACATTTTAGATCGATTTTAGTGATACTCGCATAATTACGTAATGTACTACATAAAGAGCTTAGCGATATTCACGTTCTTCGCACTGTTAATAACTGTCATCGCAATCAGAGACGACACAGTTGAAACAAATTCAGCTATACTGCTTGACGCTTCGTATAATACCGGAGTTCAACCTGTAAATGAAACTGAAATTGTTTCTGATCCGCTAACTCGGAAGAGACGTGATATGCGGCGAAGTCCACGCCGCCGTCGCAACGTTATTGAACACGGAGAACCTGGAGATGTCAATTGGTATCAGGACGCAGATATTCACTTAATGAGAGGCGACCCAATCTTGATCTTACACTGACATTATGAACGCTACTCACACTATGACCGATATTGTTGCAATTTCGCTCATCTTGATATAGCGGATTTGGTTTGTACGTCAAATGAAGATGTAAATATTTTTCTCATTTTTGTAAAGTTTAAAAATACGACTATTAATTTTCTGAAAATTTTCTGAAAATTATTAATTTTCTCCAATTCGTGATGTTACAGGCGATTATTATTTCAATTATGATCAAGTGGCATGAAATTTGATTTTTAACAGGTCGGATGTAGTACTTGCCTACTGCTCAGGATGCGTAGAAGTTACAATGATCCACAAAAAATCGTAACTTGTCAGTGGAAACATTTGTTTAAAGAATCAGCTTGAATATCATATAGGGCAAATTTTTTCTCGGGAATCAAATTTTCATTACAAAAATAGAACAGAGTAGAACTCGAGTAAGACAAAAATGGCGGTTATTATCACAAATTGTGAACTTCGGAATTATAAACCAATGATATCCACATAGGCTATCCACAAAGCTGGCACTATCGCCGTCGGCAACGTCGTTTTCGACTTTTTCTGGACAGATCGGGCTAATTTTTTAAAACAAAATAGCAACGTCTTAGCTACAAAATAAGCGGAAATAATAATATATATGGCGCGAATTAAAACGAAAAGGCGCCTTTTAAATTGAACACCCTGTATAACTTGTATATGTCAAATTAAACTTTGAGTGGATTTAATGACCCATATTTCGAGGCTGATTTTTTCACCGGCGAGTTTCGATTTTATCGTGGATATAACATCTTTGCAGCCTTGGCTAATGATATAGGAAATTACTAAATCTTACCTCCCTGGTGTTAATTATAGAAACTTAAATAAAAATGGGGCGGGCAGTAAAATTTTGGTGATTTTTGAAAAAACATCCCAACTTCTTGCCTAGCACTATGCCATTTCAAAGAATGGAATATCATGCTCACCAATACACTGTTTCCTATTCTGCCATCTGTACACAAGAGTTAATTTTCGGAAAATAGCTGACTGACGTATTGCATTCTCTGAATTCAATTCTTTTCCTGTCAATTTTTACTCTAACGTTCGTCTGTTGAGAATAAATGAATATATTCTTCCGTTACGAATAAATAACAGCTTAATTTATGAGTGAACACATAGTAAATTCAAAAAAGAGCGCACTATTGAAAGCAGTACAGTAAGGAATGATACATACATATACTTATTTAAAGAAATTTAACCTGTTTTCTCAACATGCACTTTTTGTCCACAAAATACTCTGGGAGAGAAATGTGCGGAAATTGCTTGAACAAAAATTTGTCTTCTAGAATGAAGATGAACCGTCAAGTGTATACTATTGGAATACTATTTAGAAGCTCATTATGTCTACTTTTAGCGGTATATATGTAGAAACACGCCATATATGGCATAAGTAAAAACGGTCTCGCAAAAACGGTCTCGTCAAAAAGGGTCTCAGATTTTTTGACTTAAAATGACCATAACTTTTGATACGCTCAAGCTTAAGCTTTGAGTAATAGCTTAAAATTACCCTAGGACTTAGACGAACAACTTAGGCTTAGGTTTAGGCTTATGCTTAGACTTAGTTTTAGGCTTCAGAATAAGCTTAAACTCAAGCTTTTGAGCCTACTCTTAAGACTAAGTCTAAGGCATAACGTTTAAAGTAATGTTATTTTAAACACATGCTAGGATATTTTGAATGTTTAAGGATATTTTTATTTAAATTATTTATTAGACCAATGTGTCATAAAGTGGTCATAATACTGTGTCATAGGTGGTGTCATAGTACGGGAAAGCTCCACAGCGGCTACGCCGCTACCAAATTTTTTTTCTGGATTCAGGAGCTCTTAAAACTATATACAAATTTGGATTCGTACACTTTAATTGAGAGTATCTCTCTATCCTCGCCACGCGAGAGAATGTGGTTTTTTTATAACGCCAAAATATGAAGTGCGGTTATAGCTTTTGAACAAATTGTATTGGTCGCGCTAAAAATGTTTTCTTTCCAACTGAGCCACTTTTACAGGCATTAACCCATTTACTGATAAATGGCTGCGTGCATTAGCGGATGATTCATTTTCTTCGGTGAAATAAAACGGCAAAGAAAGATTGTAAGGACTGATGTCTGTTGGGAAACTCATTACTGATTTTATTTTAATTTTGAGCTTTCTTTTACTAATATTTGTTTTACGTTATTTACCTACTTAATGTTACCTAGTAAACAATTTTGTTGTTTGGGGAGTTTACGAAAGAATGATTTAAAAGTGTTGATTATCTAACCGTTTCGACTCTTATTCTAGACGGTTAGAAGTATACTAATACTATGTTAGTCGAGACTCATTGTCTGTGAGTAACATTGTCTGGGAGTTCTAGGATTTACTGAAAGGGCTGCCAACGGTAGCTCTTTTTGCCCCATGGGCAATCCCTACTCGTATAATAAATGTTGCAGTTAATATAGGAACTCAGTTACTATTGGCACTAACTAGTTAATATAGACAATTTTAATTATCTATAAGCATATCATTATTATATTTGTTCAATATTCGAAAATGTTTAATTACCTGTCAAAAATGTTACATTTTTGCTCAATACTGAAATTGTCTCGCAGACCGCTGGTTTAAGAGCGAATTTTTAAACAAAATGAGTAACTAGAAGTTGGCCGCTGCGATACCCAACTTCCTCTCATCCGAAAATCCCTTCATAACTGGGCCACACCTTCAGGGGTTACTTCTTGGAGGTACCGCGAAGCAAAAACAGGCCCACGGTCGTGTTCCCACAAAAAATACCCAGAGAAATGGTTTCCCGAATGAATTATGTTCCACAAATGAATACGCCGAAATTCGCAAGAAAATAATTTCAAACATTTTTACTACTGGGTCGGTTTACCCTCAAGGAGTACGCCTGCCTAAAAATAGCATCAAGAGTCAAGATCAATTCAGATTCCATATAGGATCCACGCCATGGAGAAGCCACGCAAGTGTAGCTATTGTTCTTACGGCTCGACTAACGACAGTGCTCTGAAGTTACACATGCTAACTCACACAGGCGAAAAACCCTATGAATGTGATCAATGTCCTTATGCTTCCAATCACGCCGGGTCTCTGAAGTTACATATGCGAACCCACACAGGTGAAAAACCCTACAAGTGCAGTCAGTGTCCTTATTCATCCATATATTCCAATAGCCTGAAAAGTCATATGCGAAGCCACACCGGAAATAAACGATTTAAGTGTAATCAGTGTTCTTACACTTCCGATCAAGCCTATTCTTTGAAGTTACATATACCGGTTCACACTGATGGGAAAAGCTACAAATGCAGTCAGTGTCCTTATAGCGCCATGCAACCCAGTACTCTGAGGGTCCATATGCGGATGCACACAGGTGAATTGCTAGAGTGCAACCAGTGCACTTACGCCTGCACCCAAAAAGAAAGTTTGCTCAAACACATGGAACTTCATACAGGTAACAATTTCATAAGTACAGGGTGCGGCAAATATTTTGGAGGTTTGATGTGCTTATAAAATAATGATTTTGTGGGCATGTTGCGCAGATCTTTCTTTTAAGTTGTAGCTCAGAGTGGGGCATTTTATATGATTACAAATCCAATATAATGTGACAATAATATAATTATCAAATCAACAAAATAGCGAGGCCGCTCATTTTTCTATATGAGGAGGAATAGTGTTCACCACCTAGTGAAATCATCATTTTTGCCGAAAATTGTCCAAGTGAGTTGCATTTGAAGACTTCCAGCTCCCCAGGGAAGCAAGTTGACCTATGGCATGTTATACATTTTTAGAACCCTGATAAAAATTTGCTACTCAGTGGTGCAAATAAAACCTGACAAAGATACGTCCCTACACGAAAATTAGCTGAAACGGACAAGTTGCATAGAAAAATGAGTGATCTCGCTGTTTTGCTGGTTTAATAATTATTTTGTTGTCACATTGTATTGGCTTTGCATTCATATAAAATGCCCCACTCTGAGCTACATCTCTAAAAAAAGATCGTAACATGCCCACAAAATCATAATTTTATGAGCACATCAAATCTCCAGAAATATTTGCCGCACCCTGTACATGTCGTGTTGACCTAGTTTTCTAAAATTTTCTACTTGTTACTATATAAGCGCTAATTAAGTAATGTTCATAAAATCATACATATTTGTTTAGTTGTATTTCATGAGATTTTCCGATGCAATATTCAGATGAAATGATTGGCTCAATAATATCTCACAAAATAGTGAAAACCGTACAAAAATAATAGAAATTCACCGTATTGTGGCAAAAATCGTTATTTTTTGTGCAAAAATCGAAAAATAAAAAAGTATTGAAGAATGCATTGAACACTACTGAAAAAGTTGATATAGAGGCAGTAACATCAGATTTAAGCGAATATAGTAAAACTGCTCCAAAAATGGACAAACGCTCGAAGCTCCCACCCAAAATTCGATGAAATTGATTGTGTGTGAAAAAATGCATTTTTAGAAAAGATTAGAAAAATTCTGAAAAATGCGTTGAAATCCAGAGAAAAGGTTGAGATAGAGTGAGTAGCATCAGATAAATGACCTACATAGCGAAAACCAGACCAAAAATGGAAATAAAATCCGATGAAAAATTATGCCATCAAATCTGATCGAACATTTGTTTGATCAGATTTGTCCTAGCAAATGAGGCATCACACATCAAATATTCCGTTATTGTGAGAGTCCGATGAAAATTTCATCACCCGATGAAATTCCATCAAATATTGCATGCCATATTTCATAAAATTTTTCGCTGTGGTGAGAGGATGACTTGGTGAAATTTCATTAAACATCAAATATTGCTTGATCGTGAGGCTAGGTTTTTGTGAAATGAGGCCAAATTTGATACTGAGATATCTGACATGAACTTATTTTAAACTTTCTTTTTATATGAAACAAAACAAGTTTGAGTTTCAGGTGAGTATCAAGCCCTGGACGCGTTATCAGCTCAGACCAATGCGCCGTACATTGAACAGCCTCATACTGAACAGTTAATGATTTCAAGGTAATATCGAACCATGTAAACTCTAAGCCACATACTTTTACAGAATTTTCACTTTTCAGCTCAATGAAAGCAACTCTTGTCTGCGTTAAATGCGGTCAATGCGATTTTCGGACAATCGACGATTTGGAGACTCACATCGTACTGAAGCATTTCAGAGGCATCGACGCACTTTACAAATGCTTGTATCTGAACTGTTGGGCATTGTTTCCAACCGAAGCGGCTAGGCTCAAGCACGCGCGTGACGTTCACCTTAAAGCAATGTCGGAAGTTCCTATGGGAATATTGCCACAAAATCAGGTAAGGAAATAGGCTATGCAAATAGAGCAAGTTGCAAAAATGATGCAAATCTCAACATTTTATTATATCTATTTTTGGACATAACTACGCTTAAACTTGATTGATGATTTATAAACCATTAAAAACTTTCTTATAAGCTTAGCTGATTTAGGACAAAAAGTTCGTGTCACTCAGACTGGCGATCCAACAATGCCTCAACGAATCCGTTAATGTATCGTTCTCGAACAACTCACTCACTAATAATGGATCGGCGATGAGTAAAAGCCCGGCAAATGCCAATACGAGCCACTTTCCGATATCTTCAACGGATTCAAATGTTCATACTAAGAAGAAATGCTGCGACCCTAGAGCGCCACCTGTTATCAAGGAAGAAAACTCTGTGGATCCATACGAAAATGTGAAAAACGTGGGAAAGATTGAAAATTTGAATGCATCCGTCATTAAAGAAGAACAGACGTGAAACGACAATATTTCCGATAAGAAGTGAACAGTTACATAAAACGAAAAGAATCTTTCTAATTGTTTCCAATAATACTCACAAACATTTGATTATGTAATTAAATAATTTCTAATAAAACTGAAAATTACAATGCTTTAAATAGAGATAAATGTTACTTTACTAAGAAACCAGTGTGCGTCTGTCCGATGTCACTCACCTGACGTTTAGACCCCTTCCGGGGCTCATTTCCGGGCAAGTGATAGCTTAAAATGTTCGTACGGATGTGCTGGTGCAGATTTTCAAAAAATTTAGACAAATATAGACAAAAAAATTTAGAAAATTTTTAGACAAATTTTTTTTGAAAAAAATGAGGCATATTGACTCGGGGGGGGGGGGGGACGCCAGCGAGATGCGGCGGCGCGGAACAGCTAGTAATTTACAATAAAGTCGGAATTAAAACAAATTTGACACACCTAGGGACCGTCTCAGAGTGTCGGTTTATCAATTTAAAAAATGGTGTTTTTAAGCATTTCCATAGATTAAAAATCCGAAATGAGTAATTTTTTTTAATTATTATTTATTTATTTTTCCCTGCTTTATTTATAAATTAAACGGAATTTAAAATTAAATTTTAATTAAATTACTAATTTTACCTAGATTATCAATAGCTAAAGACCCCAAAAATATTTTAAAATCAAAAAACATATTTAAAAAATATTTGGAATTTTTAAAAAAAGACTTTTTACGGTAAAATATTGGTACAGATGCACTAAGCGCCCCAACAACTCTAAGCTTAGATTTAGGCTTATACGGAATATATGGCATCCATGGTGTTGTCAATTACGGTCTAAATCCAATGTTGAGTTAACCGTCGGATTGCGGGTTTTAGCCCGATAAAATAAACGACGAAAGCAATCACTTGTAAAATTTTTCACATCCTTGGGAACAAGTTACTTTGAGCCAAAATGAGAAATCTCTTCATAAATGGAAATACAGTCAACCTCCGTTATAGCCCCCGGGACTATATCCGGGGAAAGATTTCCCAAAGGCAAAAATGGTCCCAAAACGCCCCAAAATGGTGTTTTTGTGTTTTTATGCTATTTTTACCCTTTTTCATTAAAATTACACTATTTTACCTTAATTTTTACCTTTAAATTGAAGAAAAACTGAAGGAAAAATTTGAAAATTCAGGAAAATTGCGCAAAATTTTCTCCGGCGCCGCCAATGGCGGAAAAAAATTTCATGTGGTACCCCCTATGGTTTTTTCCTCCCGACCCTCCCCGGGGGGGGGGGGGGCTATAAGCGGGGAAAGGGGGCTATAACGGGGGAAAATCCTTTGTACAGTAAAACCCCGCTATGGCCCCCTTTCGTCTTTCGTCGTCAAGGGAGGGGGCCTTAACCGGGTATGCGTGAAGAGAGATAATTTTGCTTACAATGTCTGCGCACACTGTAAGCAAAATTATCTCTCTTCACGCATACCCGGTTATAGCCCCCCCCCTTGACGACGAAAGACGAAAGGGGGCTATAGCGGGGTTTTACTGTATTTTTTTCATTTGGGGCCCGTTCCGGGCCCAAAGGGGGCTATATCCGGGGGGGGCTATAACGGGGTTGACTGTATCTATAATATGAAATGATTTCTTCGCATTTAGAGTGATTTAAAAAAAGAAGATGCATTCCTTTATTTCAGAACGCGTTTGAATACAATGGAACAAAGCAGTTTTATTGTTGTCTATTTGAAAATTAATGCTGTGGGATGATAGCTTTGGAGTCAATTTCGTTCCACAGGCACAAAGGCTCGGTTTTAATTTGCTGAGTTTGGCTTTATACACGGCGTTAAGTAAATTCAGAACAGGCTTGCCTAACTTTCTGTCTCTGTGAATGTTTTGGTGTATGTTTTTTCGCCAATCCAAGTAATCTTTTAAACCTGTTTTACCAGTAACTTAACGCAGTGTAGCAGACAAACCGATTTAAGATTTGAAATTGATTACTTTAATTTTAGTTTATTTTAAATAAAATTTTGAGAGTTTACTAAAGTAAACGAAATTTTTAATGTGAAGCTCAGTCGTGCTCATCTATGACTCATTCCCCATGGCGATCGCCGTTCAACATAAAAGAACCAGCCCATCTGCTGATTTTGGCTTTATAGCAGACCAATCTATTTAGATCCTACTAAACTACGTCTCAAACTGTTAAGGCCACCCAGAAAAATCTGAGTATAAGCCGGCGCTTACTAACACTAATTAGCCAAATGGAATGTTTGTGTTCATATTGCGTGGACTTCAATCGATTTTTCATTTTCTGGTTTTTCAATTTTCTCGGGGTTTTCACCGTCTTATGATGTTGTTATCGCATTTTTCAAATAACGTTCAATACATTTTTTCGTAATATTATTGCACTCTGTATCCTCTTTCAAACGAGGTATCACTTGCCCCATATGTTGTGTAAAAAGCTGGTTAACTAAAAACCAAGCATGACAACCGGACCGGACCGGGCACCGGACCGGACCGGGCCGGGGTGTGGCCGGTCCGGCGGACCAAACCGGACCGAGCAAAACTTAACAAGCACACCTAAGAATGCCTTCGGCGGCAAAAAATTTTGAAAATTTTGAAATATTAAAAATTTTCAATGTAAGTTTTTGGCAAACAATTCAGTTTTTATAAAAAATTTTGCCTGCGGCGCTATTTTTCCTTCCATTTTCTATTGTACGTCGCTATTTTTCCAAAATATTCGCCTGCGGCGCTTTTTTGCTGTTTGTATGTTTTTTTTCTCTTATAAAACTCGGTCTCGGTGTCATTTTTAAGTCGTAAATATTTTCTGCGTCTAAGTGTTTTTGGGGTTACTTCGATGCACTAATCACAAATCTGCAATTGGTGAAATGGTGAAAAATGCAAATTTTGGCCAAAATTTGCACAAAATATTGACCAATTTTCTCGAAATTTTGGCAAAATTTAGACCAAAAATTAAAATTCTTGATGCGATACGGAAAAAATAAAATTTTCAGATTCTTAAAAAGCGGAAAAATGAGAAATCTCTCTAAAAAAACACCCTTTAACAAAAAAATTTCCAAAAAATGGTCGGCAAAACGAAAAGGTGTGATGCTAAAAAATTTTTTTACCTTTTTTACCAGAAACGGGAAAAAAAAAATTCGGAAAACCGAAACTCCGGCGCCGCCGAGGCGGCCGGCCGGAAAAAGTTCGGGCCCCCGGTTGTCCTCCCCCCTTGCTAAAAAAGGTGCTTCTATAACAAATGGGAAATTTTTTAAGTAACCCGAATTTGGCCCCCTTTGTCTTTCTGTCATGAAACCGATGGGGAAGGAAAATAACTTTAGCTTCAGTGTGCAAAAATCTTTTAAACCCCTTAAAATCGCAAATAAAACAACGGGCTTTTATTTTTTTTAGGGGTTAAATTTAAAGGGTTACTTTTTTAGCAATTTTTTCGGAAAATTTTTGAAGTTTTTTAACTTCAAATTTAATACTAAAAATTTTATTGTTTCTTTTTGGGATTTCAATGCTGTTTTTTGAAATTTGGTCCGGAAAATGGTTTTAAAGTTTCTGGTTCTTTATACCGGTTTTAAAAACAGAAAAGGTTGCCAATTTTGGGTCTCTTGATTTGGTAAATCATTTTTTTCCCCAATCCAAAATTTTTAAAATTTTTCCAGTAACAACCTGTATCAGACGATTTAAGTTTTAAAAATTAAATTTTTAATTTTATTTATTTTAAAAAATTTTTGCCGAGTTTATAAATAAACAATTAAGGAATACGGCAGTTGGCTCTTTTTTATACTGATATCTCGGGACGCCGTTCAAAAAATTCCTCCCCATTTTTTTGGCTTTAAAACAAATCTTTTAGATTAATTTGGGGATCCCCATTGAGCCGGGGAATCTGAAAACGGTTTTGCCCCGAAAATGAAAATGTTTAGTAAAATTTAGGAAAATGTTTTTTTTTCATTTTCTCCGGCGTTGCTTTTGGCAGTTCGGAAAAAAAACAAAACTGAGACCCTATTATTTTTTAAAATTTTACTGAAATCAAACTCTTTGAAAAAATTTTTCGGGATATCTGCCCAAATTGGGTTTTGAACCAATCAAAATTAATTTACAGAGTGTCCCAGAAAAATTCCGACTGGTAATTTTAATCGCGATTTTGTTTATTTTTGTTCTTTTTTACGCCCAAATTTTAGATATTGAAAGAAAATTAAAATACCAAATCAAAGCTTAAAAAAAAATTCAAATTTTGATTTGGCATATAACTTTCTGAGCAAAAATTTAAAAAATTTGACGTCAAAAAAGACAAAAATAAACACATCATGATTACGAAATCACAGTAGAATTTTTTTGGGATACCCTGTATTTTCCTCTTATTTCTTTACATTACTTTGCTTTTTAATGTATTCTGAATATGAAAATGTAGTTAACTAAAACTTTCATACTTTCAGATACCTGAAACATTTCCCTGAGCTCATTCTACCCAAATCGCTGCCCATGTTTTGCTCGAAACCTTTGCCTCCGTTCACTTACGATTTGCTGTGCTTTTTTAACCGAGACCAAATGGAGCGTTTCACGATCATCTGTCGTCCTCTAAAGAATTTTATCGAGCGCTACTTTCGCTCAAAGCCATGCCGCGTTTTCTATCATATGTACATTCGTGGAGGATCGTATGCTTTGTTCCACAATAGTGCACAATCGCATCCCAACCGAGACAATTATAGTGTACGACAATTTTTAGGTAAAACTATTAATTTAAACATTTCTAAAGGTATATTGTATTTACTCTAAAATACCCCAAAATCGATTTTTCCAAATTCCTTTTCTTTCAAATTTTTTGACGCAAGTTCAAATTTTTTGAATTTCTATTTTTAATACAAATTTTGCAACAGTCGAACCTCGGTTAAGTTGACACCCTACTGCAAGGCTAAAGTGTCCACTTAACCGAGGTGTCCATTTAACCGAGTTTTGGCTATTTTCAGCGAGTAATTGATTTTTCGCTAATTTGAACCATTATTATATGTATCGCGATAAATTGTCAATTATTTATGTATTTTTGGCTTTTTATGCAAATTTCTGGTAAAAAATGATACTTTTTTGCCAAAAATCGACCAAAAATTTTCTCCGGCCGTCGCCATTGGCGACGGCCGGAGAAAAATTTTAAAACCAAAGAGGTACCCTTTTGTTTTTTCGCACGTTCGCCTGAAGTGTCCACTTAACCAGTGTTTTGCTGACCGGGTTTAAACTGACCTGACCTGACCTGACCTCCTGACCTGACCAGACCTGACCTGACCTGACCGGGGGGGCCGGTCAGGTCATGCTGACCTGACCGGGGGTGTCCGGTCAGGTCAGAGGTCAGGTGACCGGCGTGAGCCGGTCAGATGACCGGTCATCTGACCGAAAACCCTTAAAAACGGAGGCGGCCGCGCCCTTCTGTCATAAAAATATTTATGACAGAAGACGGAAAAAAATTCGCTCTAAAGCCGAGACAAGGTTCGCTCTTGATTACACTAATCTCCATTTCAAAAAATTCATAAATTTTCCACATTTCCCAAAACATTTCAGGAAATTTTTCTAAATTTCCAGAAATATTTCAAATATATTCTAAAAATTTTTCCATAAAAATTTTTCAAATATTTTCCAAAAAATTTTCTAAAAATTTTCAAAAATTTCCCACCATTGTGCAAAAATGCTCTAAAAACCTGCGAAAAAGTCCATTTTAGGTGTAAAAACCTAAAATAGATGAACATTACAACGATATGCTTGAAAAACAGGCAAAATTTAACCATTTTAGCGATTTTGGAAAATTTTGAGCCCGGTCATACAGAAGGTCAGGTTAAACATGACCTGACCTGACCAGACCTGACCTGACCGGGTGACCGGGACCCCGGTCAGGTCAGGTCAGGTATACCTGACCGGGGTCCCGGTCTGGTCACCGGTCAGGTCAGTTTACCAAATTGCCCGGTCAGCAAAACACTGCACTTAACCGAGGTTCGACTGTATTTATTTGGCAAAATTGATGAAACTTGGGTCAAAAATCCAACAATTCATATTTTTGGCAATAAAATTTTAATAAGACCAGCATCGTTTGGGAAAGTGATTTATTTGAAAAAACGGGGACGTTTTTCTTGGCTAGAAACTTGGCTGAAAAAGTTCTTGGAGGGAAACCATAATACCACGGCTCGCAAAACTTGTGCCAAAAATGGAAAGTGGCGGAAATGATGTAAAAACAGTCGGAAAAGGTTAGTTATAGGTTCTGATGACATAATCAAACATTTTCGAGCATGTGCATGCCAATTTTTCAGAAAAATTTTTCAGCAAAAAACATGGTCCCAAAAATCAAAAAAAAATTTACTTGACAGGAAAACGTGTTTTTAGGGGTTTTCCGACCCGCTGATCACGAATCCGAAGGAATTTCCACGATTGGTGGTGTCTATTTCGAGATATATGCCCCCAGGGCATGGAATAAGGTAGTAACTTCAAAGCGTTATAACTTTTTTGCCAGTTTACCGTTTTTCGAAATTTTTTCGCCAAAATGTCGGCAACAGAATGGAAAATAATTCCTAGGAGCCACTTTTATGAAATCCTCATTTTTTGTCAAAAAGTACGTTAAAAACCGTCAATTTTTTTCACATTTTTTTCCAAAAATGGTAAGGAAATGGTAGACAATTTATTGGAGTACCAGAATATGAAAAAAAGTTTGCAAAAAAGTTCTTCTTGATAGTCCAAAAATTGGCTTGAAGGTGGGGGACCCCAAAATTTTGGGTCTCCGACTTCAGTCTCATTTACTAATCAGGTTTTGTTTCCGCACCTAGCCAAATAATATATCTTTTTAAAGCTCATCACATATAGTTTCTAAAACTATGAACGAGCCTTGCTGAGGAGGGAAACATAAGCGTTTAACCAATTCGCGCGCCAAATGAGCGTTTGAAAATTTAATTATTATTTTGAGGGATATGCGGCGTTTCCAAAGGGGTTCGAGTCAATATGATGAAACCCTTGGATAGTAAATCGACCCCGCTGAATCCGAATCCGGGATCAAATTTGAACTTTGATCTTTGATTTTTGAACTTTTCCCTTTAAAATTTTGACTTTTCCAGGATTTAAACGGAAAAGTTCAAAAATCAAAGTTCAAATCTGATCCCGGATTCGTCTCATTTGGCGCGCGAATTGGCTAAACGCTTATGTTTCCCTCCTCAGCAAGGCTCGTTCATGCAAAACAACCGACTTGGCCTTTCTTGAATTTTTAAATTAAAAAAATTAAAATTTTTAAGGTGCAAAAAATGAGTGTGTTTCAGAAAAATATAAAAAATTTGCATTTATATGTCAGTTATGCCAAAAATGGCCATGGAATCGGATTCCTGACAAAATTTTGCCTTATATAGTGCATTTTGACACAATACTTATATACAGAAAAAAAATTTATTACAAAATTTTTTGCTTTTTTTACCTTTTTTGGTCGAAAATAGTCCAAAAAAGGGATTTTTCCCGCGATATCAAAAAACTAATGGCAGATTCGGATTTAGCTCCCAAAAAAACCCTAAAAACACTGTGTTTTTAGGGTATTTTTGGGAGCTAATCAATCAAAAAACTAATCTGCCATTAGTTTTTTTATATCGCGGGAAAAATGACACTTTTTTGTGTCATTTTTTACCAAAAAAGGTAAAAAAGAGAAAAATTTTGTTAGAAAAATGTTTTCTGTATATAAGTATTATGTCAAAATGCACTATATAAGGCAAAATTTTGTCAGCAATTCGTTTTTGGCGTAAAAAGAAGCAGATCTCAAGTAAAACACAAAAATTTTCTTTGATTTTTAACATGACCCATTTTATACACCCGTGAAATTTGTGAACTTTTGTCCATAACTGAAACATAAAGCGCAGACGTCAAAGCAAGTTATACGTTTCTAGAAAGCTGACGTGACATGCATTCCAGCGACATATAACTTGGATATGTGCCAAAACAAATTATGAATAAACCAGGGCTCTGGATTCAGTGACCCATTTTTTGGGACTCGCGACCTTCAAGCCGATTTTTGGACTATCAAAAAGAACTTTTTTGCAAACTTTTTTTCCATATTCTGGTACTCCAATAAATTGTCTACCATTTCCTTACCTTAGTACACATGGCCTTCCGGGTGTTAAAGTTAGCCTGATAAAAGTGATAACAGAACTTATGTCCCATGCGACATATGCTATAAAAAAGCAAAATATCTTCTCGATTTTTTGTAGTTTTTATTTCAACAATTCAGCAACACAATAATCACAACAATCAAAGTTTCCTATTTGGACATTTCAAGCTCCTGGGGCAAGATCTTCATCATCAGGCTCAGTACCGTCTCCCTTGATACGCTCTACCGGGATACCTCTTTTTTCTGCCTCCGCTAACTCCACAGCTACAATTTTCCCACCTCCGATGGCGATAATTTTGTCGCTAACGGCAATCATGGCCTCGGATGCATCCTCCAAACAGCTTTGGTTATCGTTAGCCCAACCACCCCATCCGCCCTTGGTGAAAAAAGTAATATCCGATTCAAAAGGACCATTTCCGGCAATGGCAGACACAATTCCCGTTGTTTGAAAACCCATTTGTTTGGCGAGAGTGTACACAGCGCCGATGCCGACCTTAGTAGCTCCGATGTTTACAACTGCGTCTTTTTTCTCTGAATATGGATCCAAGGATTTTTTGGCCAAAGTGAGCATTTTTGTAGTATTTTTATAGCCTTTTCCAGAATAGCCAGTAAATGTGATAACTTTCTTATACCCTTCACGAAGCTTGCTGAATTCCACCAAAATTTCGCTGACAGTCCTTATTCTGACCTAAATTCACTGATGAAGATATATATTTTCGATATCAAGGGCAAAATCGATTATACAGTCGAGTCCCTCTAAGACGCACTGTGAATGTCCGCATGGTATAGAATCTCCCGCTTTTTTACGCTCCCGGACCCAAACTCGCGAGAATCCCCCAAAACCCATGATTTTAGGGGGTGTTTCAATGTCAAAATTGGGGTGGTCCCGTCACGAAAATTGAGTAAGTGCCATTTTTTCAGCTTTTGGGGGTTTTCACAAAGGAAACTTTCTAATCACTGCTCGGATTTTGGCGTGTGATAGCTCTATCGCTTCCTCTCGGCGAGAGCTGTCGATTGGTACCGGTTTCGCCGGGTACTTTTGCGTTTTCCGGGATTTATGGCTTCCGGAAACCCGCGAAATCCCGGATTTGGCCACGTCACAGATCACGCGTCGCGGCTCGGATCCGGGCGTGTGATATATGAATCGCTTCCTCTCGGCGAGTGCTGCCGTTTGGTACCAGTTAAATTAAAAATTTGGTACCCGATAAATATAAAAATGTATACTGATGGCGAGTCGTGATCCGTAGCGAAGCCGCGGGTTCTCTTTTCTTGTGTTTTCTCTAATTTGAAACGGGAGCTGTATTTTTCAACCTATTCTGAAGGACTTTAATTAGAGGAAATAACGTTAGGTAGTAGCTAAACTCTGTCTGTTTATAGAAAAATATTTTTTAATGATAGTTGCATGGGGAAAAGGGTCGTATTCTAAATTATTTTTAGTGTACGAAATGGACAGAACAATATTTTTTCGAATTAATCTGTTTTCGAGCAAGAAATGCATGTGGAATCCAGAAAAGTGGTTATTTATCAGTTTGAAATACGTGAGGGTTTTCGATGTCACAGAAGTGGTCCTTTTCTGTCAGAGATTTTCGAAATTTCCCGCCAAATTCAAACAATAATTATGGATTTACCCCTGAAAAGGGGGTCTCAGCCTAAACCTAAAGTCTAAGCCTAATGCCTAAGACTAAGCCTAAGCATAAAGCCTGAGCCTAAAGTATGCCCTTTTAAGGGTTTTACACAACGCCACATGCCAAATCTGTGACAAAAAAGAACCACTTCTGTGACACGAAAAACCTTTACGTGTTTGATATTTCTCTTGTTCGATCGTTGTAATGTGGACACAAATTTCGACGCTTTAAATTATCCTCTATCTTCCAAACGCAAGTGGAAAAATAGTTGCAGAAATGTGCAAAATTATGTGAGGGTGTTAGAAAAACAGTTATGTTTTTGAAAATGATGTAAAGTTGTCTTGATGTATTTTCGGAACGCCTTCTAGTAAGGATTTGTTATCCGATAAGATATTTTAAGGATATTAGTACTTAAAAATATTACCAATGGACGTCCATCGCTATTAACATCGCTCACATCCGAATCATTGTCGAAGTCTAAAATTTGGTTATTTGCTGCACTGATATTTACCTGAGATAACACGACTCACCGCCAAGTGCACAATTAAACAAAGCTGTAGCAACAATCAAAAATAGCTGTAAACCTCTCGAAGAGTCCATAGTTTTAACTGCTTCGTTTTACTAAAAATATAAAATAAACAGACTGGAGCTTCGTTTATATATACAACAACCTTTGATGAACAACTGTTTGTTTTACCAATATTTACATTGTGAAAAGAGCAACAAGTCAACACAGAATTCAAATGCGTACATTTGCGACATATGTAGTAGGCAGTGAACGTATGATTATTTATTTATCACAGGTATGTTCAACACAAATCTTAAGCATTATTTTATACGCCTAAACAAA
This sequence comes from Ditylenchus destructor, assembly GCA_022814885.1. Taxonomy (NCBI): domain Eukaryota; kingdom Metazoa; phylum Nematoda; class Chromadorea; order Rhabditida; family Anguinidae; genus Ditylenchus; species Ditylenchus destructor. Next base: position 6,834 of record JAKKPZ010000442.1, on the reverse strand, counting down.
AGTGATCACTACAGCTGAAAAATTCGGCATTTGCCGGATTTGAAAACCGTTTTATGGAATGGTTTTTTAGGACCAGATGCCGGGATTTTGGCTTCCAGTTATGGTCAGCCAGTTTGAGGTAAAATGAATCGCGGTTATGCCATCGGAATTTGTCAATAGAAAACCCTTAGCTTTTTGCACAAAATAATTTTTTGCTAAAAAAGTGCACTAGCTTAAAAAATAGTCGCTAGTTGGTAAAAATTATGTTTTAATAATATAACGTTTCTAGAAACGCAGAAAAAAGGAAAAATTTTGATATAATAATATTAGTTAAACAATAATAGCCGTTTCGCCTCTCAGTCTTAGACGGCTATTAAACTTTAGGCTATGAGGTGAGGCATCTTCAGTAAGACACTCATAACCTAATCATATGTTTTTCCTATTGCCATTTTAACATATCCATATAAAGAAATTTTTACCTTAGAGTCCTTTCCATTTGTGTAGGTTCCAAAAGAGGTTAGATGTTAATGATATAATTTATATGGCCTAACTCCTTTCTCTCTCCTTATGTTTTCCAATTGATTTATTTAGTGTCTTAGCACAAACTACAATTTTACAGTCTTCACACCGCGTCACATACTGCGACCTCAGCTGCACTTTTAATTCACTTTTAATACAAATTGGCAAATTAAATTATGGAACACATTTCAGATAGTATTTCACTCTAATACTTTTATGCGTCTGTCCTGCATACCTGTCACACCATAGACACACAACAAAAATCAATATAATGCACCTGACTGTTTGTGCTGCATTCACTTTCGCCGCTTTATTACTACGCATCGCTGATTGTACTATTCCCATTGTCAGTGAAATTTAACGCTATTCCAATTTCGAATATCTTTTCTTTCTCGAGTATTGATCGCTGAGAGGGGGTGGTGAAAGGGAAATGAAACGCCATACCTTGTTCCCGCCAATGCAATCAGTATTTTATCGCGCGAAAATATTATTTCTTCTTTCAAGTCTCTTTTAAATTTTTTAGGTTTCAAAGAAACCCCTTCAATTTTGCTTTTCTTCTTAAAATATTTGTATCAATTTTGTTTTAAAAAATTCGCAACCGTTATTTTGCTTGAATTTAAAATTTGAATTTTAAAAAATTTACTGATCAGATGTGTGCATTTTTTACAGGTCTTTTTTAATTTCCCGGTCCTATAATTCCTGGACAAACGTTTCTTCCAAATATACTTATTTTCCAGGATACGCATATATGATCGTGCCTGATATTTTGAATCCAATTAAATAACAAGGCGCGCTAAGAGCATGTACTGTTTATTTGTGGATACTAGTACGCCTGATATTTTGAAAAAAAAAAACTGAATAAAAAGGCGCATTAAGAACATTTACTAGTCCCTTTTTCCTATAATTTTTGCTATTGTTTAAAATGAATACGCAACGGTTATTATAATTTTAGTCATCTTAACATTCACAAGCATTTTAATGGACGGACCGACTACCTCCGCGCAATGCTCCGTATGTAATTCTCGACACCATGGAATTCACTTTGGGGTACTAGCTTGCCAGGCTTGCTCCTCATTCTTTCGACGAACCGTTTTCGAGCGCAAAACGTATAAATGCCGGAAAAACAACGACTGCGATGTGCTACAAGGTGATTATTTTATTTGGTTGTAATTAATAGCAGTGCCGCGTGCTTGAGAGATCCAGATATCCAGAGATATATGCAAGGAGATGCAGCTCTCCTTCGATAACCCGGATTAATCCGTATAATCAGGGTTTCCATCGGGTCGGCTCCAAAAATAAGGACATTTGCCCCAAAAACTAAGATTTCGGGGTCAAAAATAAGGACATTTTTATAATTTTTTCAAACCATAGGGTCCCCCCTATGGTTTTTTGGCAAAAATTTTTTCCAAGTGTATTCTTAGGGGTGCATTTTTCAAATTTTTTCCAAGTGCATTCTTAGGGTGCATTTTTTCAAATTTTTAAAATTCGCGCCGAAACTATAATGCCAATATTTTATTCTGCATGAATGAAAAAATAGCGCCGCAGCCGAAAATTTTTCAATTTTAGGCGATATTCATAAAAATTTACACTATTTTTTAAAATACTTGGAGAAGATATGGCCAAGTAACCAAATAGCGCCGCAGGCGAAAATTTTTAGGAAAAGTTGCTTTTATTTCAAAAATTCCCATTTGAAATTGGATATTGCGTGAAATAAGGACAAAATAAGAACATTGGCCAAAAATAAGAACAAATCTTAGAAATAAGGACATTTTATTTTTCTAAGATTTGGACCCTCAAAATAAGGACAAATCTTAGAAATAAGGACAAATGGAAACCCTGCGTATAATACAGCCGGATTGTCGAATTTTCAGGCTATTGAAATTCATGCTTGAAATGGTGGCAAATTTTTTTGCCAGCAATTTAAATTTGTTTTCAACTATATTTATTAATTTTTCTCTTTTTCTAACAAGTAGAAAATTTAGTAAGAATGGAGGCAATTTTACATTCGCGCAATTTTATATTCAAAAAATTAGAAATTTCGAAAAAATCCTTTCCGGCCAACCTCGTCCGGATTATTGATCATAAAGTATGGCTTGGGCAAAATAATGATGATAGTAAAGATAATTAAACGGAAGAGAGATCCATGATCCCGTTGAAAGTTAGCGTATAAATGAATTTTTAAAACAAATTATAGGTGGTATGCGAAACGCCTGCAGAGCCTGTAGACTTCAGCGTTGTTTGCATGTCGGAATGCGGGTAGAGGCTAACAAATGCAAAAGTGTAGAGAAAGGTAACTGCTTTACTGTTAGAATAATTGCGGGTGACATATTCGAGTCTGCCAAAATTTCGATACTATCATAACTTTTGATCTAATTTAAGCATCTCCTGGACTAGATTGAGTATTACTGTAGCCAAGGAGTGTAGTTTAATTTTTAGGCAAATATATGGAAAAGTGGCACCTCCGAAAATGACCCGTTAATTCAAACCATTCAAACTTGATTGGCAAGAGTTTTACCTTTTACGGCAATATTTGCCTGCTATATTTTGTGCCCACTGGACAGTTACTTATGGATGAGACAAACATAACGAAACTGCCATATTTAGATATGGACAATCCAATTTGTTCTAGCAGTCAACTTCCGATGTCTACTTTAGAGCTTATTCTGCATTCGTGTATACATACCAAGGTAATTAATTCTTATACACGAATATTTCTGAAAACGGAATCATTTTAGCGAGTAATTCTTGACCTCGCATCAGACGCTCCTTTGTTGAATCATTACCGCGATGGACTGCGCAATTTTATCAGTGGTCAAAAATCACTATTTGCAATAGAAAATCCTTCAACAATATTTTCTGCGCCAGAAGTAAGGGTTTTATACAAATTTTTGGGCTGTTGAAGTGAGATATTTTCACCAAATAATTTTTAGTAAAAATAATTATGTTTAGTTTAAACCATTAACCAAACCGGCTGATTTCTTGCAATTGGATCGCGGCTTTGCTTCACTTTTACATACAATGTGCATCAATTATTTTGAACCTTTCCATGTGTTGCCTCTTGAGAAGAAGGTAGTCATTATTTCTTGTGAGCAGGGATCCTATGGTTAGGCCAATTTTTACGTATCGTAATGTCAAATACGCATCTGTACTAGATCATATCACCTTTACATCGCTGTTTCAGATGGAAATTCTTAAACAATACTGGATGTACTTTGCATGTTTATACGGTGCTCACTTAAGTGTTATCACTGCGCCGTATTTTGTGAAAAACAGTGGTGACAATGCTGAAAATCTGAATGGAAGAACGCATGCCATCGACAAACTTGTGTTATTTTATGGGTAATCCTTCATAATCTGACACATGTTTGAGATTCCTGAAAATGTTTGAAAAGGTTTTTATTTAGGTATTATGAAGATATGGACACAATACGCAAATTTCTTGCCGAAACAGAAAGGACAGATGAAAAGATTGAGCAAATGGTTCGGTAGGAATTTGAGACTGCAATTATGACAATGAACTTACATAGTCTCATCTTCAGTTATTCCGAGCCGTTCATTAAAAATGCTTTTAAATACATAAATGACTTTCAACATTTGGCTGTATCGGAAATGGAATTTGCCGCCATGACTGGAATTTTACTTTGGAATACAGGTGTGTTCGGAAATTTTGCACAATTTTAATTTTTATTTCAAACTAAAAAATATTCGATTAGCAATTGAAACGGAAATTACCGCAGTTTCTCTAAGAGTTTCTTTTTTGTTTTTTAATATGTTCTTATGATTAACTTTTTCCGAAATTTCACGATATCAATCCAAGTAATGTACCAGTCTAAAGAACTCATACATTCAAAAGAAAAACTGGCAGGTAATCGCCATTTAAATATTTCATATGTTCTTTGATATCCCTATATATATTATATTCCCTTAACTGTAAACGGCATAACTTTCAAATATTTCACGTTCCGAAAGAAGCATGTGTATTCAGAACATGTAATTCTTCTACGCGAGTATTTTTTAATGGCTTATTTTAGTTCATGTTGCGAAATTTTTCTTTCAGAAAAATTGGTGAGAAAACAGCACTTTTGGTGGAGGAAATATATACCCTATAAATTGCCGACTTTACAATATTACAGTTTCAAACTTTACAAAAAAATTAGTGCCAAATTGTAAAATTTTAAAAATGTAATTTAGTGGACAAATTTGAAATGTTAAGCTCGGAAATGCGGCAGAAACGAGATGCTATTTTCATAGAGTTAAACGCAATTCTTTTGCGGACCCTCGGTGGCGTAAGTGGCTCTGTTCGTCTCGGCCAAATTATTTCCTTTATGCACAAAACGATGGTAATTTTTCTTAAATAGGACATTTATGTGCTGATTTTAAGTGTGCCCTTTTAACTCGTACTAAAACTGGAGGGGAACCGGTCAAAATGCCCCGTCGGACAAAATGCCCCCATTTTCAGAAAAACACATAAAAATGCCCCAAAACGCGTTCCGATAACCGAGGTATCCTATACTAGTATTTGGCTTCTGTGTCGTGGTCCGTGAAAATTTTTGTGAGTGCATTCTAAGTGGTGCATTTTCTCCGTCACACCTTTGTCCAAAATTATTTGAATATCCAACATAACCACCTTCTCCCCTGAAGCGGCCGAAGGCCACAACGGACGTACAACCCAACCTTGGCAAAAATAGTGCCCAAAATAAGGGGGGAGGCCGAAGGCCTCCCCCTTGGCTAGTACTTTTATATGTCCTAACTTATTTCCTTTTTAGGCACATGCTGAGGAATTTTGTGAATCTTGGAGAGTGGTGAAAATATTTTCTGATTCTGATATTCGCGATGCTTGGGATGATTAAACTCGTTGTGTCACATGACCAACATATGACAATAATCGTGCCAATATCGTACACATTGACTATTTCGATGCATTCATTCTGTAAATTTTGTCGTAATTTTCATTGTTATATCATTGCGTTGTAATAAAAGAAAATAATTTATGATTAAGTCTTCTGCCTATAAAATCTACTTCTTTGGATGGCGAGTGGTGGAAATTCTATTTGGAAACTTGTAAAAATCCCTAAAAATCATAAAAAACTTAAATATCCCTTTAAATTGAATTCCGCTTTTTAGTCGACACGTAAATATCTTGTTTGGCTTTATATAAACATGACGGTATATCATATGTATGTATATAGCCAAAGCATCCTAGTTCAAAGTACCTCAAGTAAAATTTGTAAATAGTGCAGAAAATCCTAGTTTTCGACTAAACACAGATCTTACCAAAAAACCGAAAATATTCAGCATTCGTTTTTCGATTCCCATGATAACCAAATTCTGCCAGGTTTGAATTTCCTTTGGAGAATGTTTTCGGCATTCGTTTTTCGGTAAGATCTGTGTTTAGTCGAAAACTAGGATTTTCTGCATTATTTACAAATTTTACTTGAATTGAATATTTTCCTGCCAAACATTTAATTCCAGTGAAAGGGATCACTGGGAATGTTTAATGAGGGTATTACTCGGCAGTGGCACTAGTGATTGGTAAAAAATTTGCTAACGCGGTTTTAGCTCGCCAACTTCCCTTGCCTTTACATGTACATATTAAATTTTACAGACCATACCCAGCAGGGGATTCTTCTAGAGTGAAATGTTTTCACATTTGTACACCTTTCAATTTTCGCGCTTCTCATTTATGCACAAACTACAATCATGGCCTCAAAGAGAGCTTGAAAGTGCACAAACAATAATTGTGTGACAAGTAATTACCTTCAATCATGGTAAAATTTTTCAAAACTTCTAATTTGTTTTTCAGTTACAAAAATAAATCCTTATAATAAGTCAGTGACGTCCGTCCCTCCGTCCGCCGGACGTTTATTCGAATTTGAATTCCCGCATTTTGGCATTCTGTATTTTTCTCTGTATGTCCCGAATTTTTGGGAAGGTCATTTTTAAGGGTGCTTGAACTCAGACTGAGCCAAAACTCAGACTGAGCCAAAACTCAGACTGAGCCAAAACTCAGACTGAGCCAAAACTCAGACTGAGCCAAAACTCAGACTGAGCCAAAACCCAGACTGAGCCAAAACTCAGACTGAGCCAAAACCCAGACTGAGCCAAAACCCAGACTGAGCCAAAACCCAGACTGAGCCAAAACCCAGACTGAGCCAAAACTCAGACTGAGCCAAAACTCAGACTGAGCCAAAACTCAGACTGAGCCAAAACTCAGACTGAGCCAAAACTCAGACTGAGCCAAAACTCAGACTGAGCCAAACTCAGACTGAGCCAAAACTCAGACTGAGCCAAACTCAGACTGAGCCAAAACTCAGACTGAGCCAAAACTCAGACTGA
>JAKKPZ010000441.1:0-35388 GCA_022814885.1 Ditylenchus destructor | reverse complement strand
TATTCCGTGGAAACAGTCTGTGATTCAATTATTGTCATAAAATAATGTAATTGTAAAACAAATGTAAAATTAGTGTTCTACTGGATTGTGGTGTACGAAAAACTTAGAAGTAATTAGTAGTATCATGCTGATGAATCATTAATTACAATGGTTAGCAATAAAAATGCATTATCGTGCGGATTAAATCGTTTTCAAAACCCCGCATAAAAATAATATGTAATGCATATTCCACAACGGCGTGAAGATGGACAACATCTTCCATGTATAGCTTACCGCGATCACCATGTAGTGCATAGTGAATATAAAGATAAAAAATTAATTTTTGATCATGCCATTTCTCTTTTATACGTTCCGGTAGAATAACATAGTACCCATACGTACGGTAGCCGACATGCTCAAGTATTATTGATAAAGGTTTGATGTGGTATAATATGTCTCGTGTTGCCACCAGCTGCATTTTTTCGTTGTGCATTTGAATAAACTAAAGTTTATATAATTATGAAATCGGAATAATATGTTAATTCTGTGCAAATAATTAATTATTAATCTTTAATCAAGTTTCTCTTTTATACTGTTCCGGAAGAATAAAATTGTACTCATACATACGGTATCCGACATGTTTAAGTATGGTTGGTAAAGGTTTGACGGGGTATAACATGGCACGTTCTGCTACTTGCACGTGCACAAGCACGTTCTGCTACGTGTGTTTTTACGTTGTGTAACAAAAATAATGTCGTATAATTGTAACAAAAATTTGAAAAGAGTTTTCAAATGTATTCTGGCGTAACGATACAATAAACAACTGTAATAAAAATATAATACTCAAAATATATGGAAAAGTAGTATTTTAAATAAATGTATATCAGTTTTACCAAGAATAATACACTTCCATTCCGTAATTTGAGAGTCTTAATTTGGGCCATGAACTTTGCCCTTATCTTCCTGCAATAGTATATGTGTTGAATAGAAGTATATGTGTTGAATAGAAGACAGTGTACCGTTATGAAGTGGAAATAAAATGCTATGTGGCATACATTATTTTAGGGGAAATACGATATGCTAGTTGTGTCAGTATAGTTATTCCAGATGTGTGAAATTAAATGATAACTATCATGTAGTTGTTTCATTTGCAAACACTCCGACCCAACTTTGTAACAATTTTCGATTGCTGTTATTAATCAGAAAAATAACAAAATTGAGTTTACTGAATAAAAGTGCAGATTATGAAATAATACAAGGTGGCCAATAAAAAATATTGCAATGCTTATATGTTTTATAACTAAAGATTCTATTTATCTAATTTACTTACAGCTGCTAAATTTATTTTATGTGTAGAGTATACATTTGTTTGAAGCAGGTCAGTTTGAGGAAGGTCAGTTGGTAGCCTTGTCACAATCAGAAAAACAACCGTTTGGCAATGAATTTTAACAGCTGTCGTAATACTAATATCTGATCGAGACATATTGCTAGTGAAATTATGACCAGAACTGCAAAGGGTAATATAATAAATTTTTGTATTTCGCAGAAAACATTGACTAAAACGGGGCCGGTTTGGAATGCCCCCTCCAAAACCGGGCAAGTTTGGTGTCAATCGACTCCCCATGAGCTCCTAGTAACGAAAAAAATACTCCCAGCTTGCGAGCTCGCTTCTAGAATTTTCTAGAATTTTCAGGATTTCTCCAAATCCATGATACCCCCTATGGTTCCAAAAAATTTTTTTTCGCAATTTTGCGTGAAAACGTCTAATTAGGGGTTTTCGACCATGCTGATCACGAATCCGAAGGAATTTTCAAGATCCGATCTCACCATTTCGAGATATCTCCTCAGGGCATATATCGCCTAAGGGGCCACAGCGCCTAAAGCCCCAAGCCTAAGACTAAGTCCGATTGGGCGTGCACAGCGCCTAAGGGGCCACAGCGCCTAAAGCCCCAAGCCTAAGTTCGGGATTCTGCACAGCAGCCTAAGGCGATATCTCGAAATGGTGAGATCGGATCTTGAAAATTCCTTCGGATTCGTGATCAGCATGGTCGAAAACCCCTAATTAGACGTTTTCAGGCAAAATTGCGAAAAAAAAATTTTTTGGAACCATAGGGGTATCATGGTACCCGGAAAAAAATTTTTTTTTCAAAATTTTTTTTTCGCGCTTTTTGGCTTATCTCGTCGAGATAAACAACTTTTACAATGACACTATGGGTCTAGGGTGCGTTTTTCGAGGGGGGCATTCCAAACCATAGTCAATAAAACTTATATAAAATATAATTTTGCTTAAGCCATAGTGTGACATACACATGTTGGTAGGAATCGTTTATCCTAACTAAAATGTATGTGCTTAAATGTATTGAAAGAACGCATGCTCGAATACTGTTTAATCCTCGGATGTATGAGCTCATATACAACCAAATCAATTTTTAATACAAAGTCCGGATGGTATTGCGCTCAGGATCCATAATGCTAATGGACTATATGTATAATATTGTAATAATAACAACTATAATCATGTATGTTCAAAAACACGTCCTTCTACTCATTTGTCGATTATATTCGCAAAAATAAACAAAACTTGGAATTATAATATCTTTATCAACTTAAATAATAGCAACACTTCAAAAATACTTTTACAAACATGTTGGTATCTTTGTTGACTATCCAAGGAAAAAATAAACTTGGAAATATAATATTTATATTTGAAAATAATTAATTCCTTGCAAAGAATTAATTTATATCATGTTAAACAGATCAGATGTAACAACTTTGCACCCATACATTCGCTAGCAGACCTGTTCAAGTATGGTTGATATATGTCTGATTGCATCCAGCATTCGTTTTTCTGCATTCTGCAAATTATGAAGTCAAGTTTGATGGGTATAACATGCCTCTATGTCTTCTCTGTGCACTTTTATAAGCATGCACTCGTATATGCACTTGTATATAATTATGAAATCGGAATAAAATCCCCAGTATCCTACCTTCTACAAACATGATTAGGACGTTTGCATATCAACGCTATTTTTATGACAGAGCCATGCGAAGGTATCACCAAACCACCAGAAGGTAAACAACAGGTTCATGTATTTGCAGCATATTTTAAGTTTAGTAGTAGCCTTAAAAGTACACTTATAGTCACAGTTACGGATGTGATAAAAAGGAACAGATACAAATTAATAATTTAACGGTAGCCGGCATGTTTAAATTAGAGATCGGCCGATACCGATATATCGCCGATAATATCGGTTATAACGGTATCGGTATTGGTTTTTCAATTTTTCGAAAATATCGGTTTTACCGATATATCGGTATCGGTGAAACTGGCGACCGATACCGATATTTTTATATCGGTATCGGTTCGAAAATTTTACGAGATTATCGGATAATAGTCAGAATTTTCATTGAAATTTTTACCAAACTAGCCATATTTTTTACAAAAATATGGCGCTATTTTGGTTAATATTTTGGTCAATATTTTGTGAAATTTTGGCCAAAATTTTCATTTTTCACCATTTCACCAATTGCAGATTTGTGATTAGTGCATTGCATGCGGAAAATATTTGCGACTAAAAAATGGTCGAAACCGAGACCGAATTTTAAAAGAGAAAAAAACACACAAACATCAAAAAAGCCATTGTTCAAAAATTGTTCCACATTTTCAAAAAATCGATTTTTTTGGCAAAACCATGTGGTCCCCCTATGGAAAAAAACCAAATTTTTTCGGATTTTTCGCAAAACATGTTTTTAGGGGAATTTCGATGTGCTGATTCCGAATCTGCAATTGGTTTTTTCGTATCGCAATAAAAATGGGCATTTTTGGGCCATTTTTGACCAAAAATGGCCATTTTTTGAAGAAAATAGCGGTTTTCTCAATTTTCGTGGCGGGACCACCTAAAATCTGACCTCAAATTCGGATTCCCCGCATAAAAAACCCCTATATAGGTGAAATCGGCAAAATTTCCGGACCCTCGATTTTCCGGTTAGAAACCCCGGCCCAACAGAAACAGTAAAAATTGATCAAAATTGCGAAAAAATGAACAAAAACATGACAAAACTCTAAAAAATGAACAAAAACATGAAAAAATAACCTAAAAGTGCAAAAGAATGAACTAAAACCCGAAAAAATGACAAAAGGGCAAAAATGCAAATTTTTGACAAATTTGATTCATTTTTGGTAAAATTTGAAAATATCGGTAAAAACCGATATATCGTACCGGTATCGGTTCTTCAATTTTCTGAAAATATCGGTTCGACCGATATATCGGTAAAACGGTTTGGCCGATCTCTAGTTTAAATATGATTGATAAAGGTTTGATTGGGGTATAACATGTTCGATTCCACAAAAGGCGCGTGCAACACTTCTACGATGTCACAAAATTATTGTCATAAAACAGTGAGATACTGTAACTGTAAGAAAATATGAAAACAGTGTTAATTAAATTGTGGTGTAACAAAGTAATTAGCAATTAAATATCGATAAACTGAAAATATGATACGAAAAATATATGGCAGAGCAGTATTTAAATAAATCTGAGGGGAGTAATTAGGGCAATAATTATAGGGGAGCAATTAACAGATATTATGGTATTTAACTAAATTTGCTTTCATATAGAATACACTGTAATGTACTTTACTGGTTTATATGAATGACCATCTGTAATCTGTTTATATAGTATTTCTTATCGATATCGATGTGTGGTTCACGCTGTGAGTTAGATATGTTTTAGACATCGGATCGATGTGTGTGATATACCAATCGGTAGCCAGTATCGAGTAGATGTGCAACGAAAAAAAAAATCAGAATTCTAGAACATTCTAGAAGAGTTATGAGTTTTTCAACAATTTTTTGTCTGTCTCAATCGAAGTATATTAAAAATCAATCCTAATTAGCTGAAATTTGGCATATATATCAAATCAAATATGCTTAAACATCCTATCCAAAAAAATTATATAAAAGTTTGAAAAAATAAAAACTTTTTCTTACATATCGCCTAAAATGGTCATTTGTTGAATGTGAATGTTGAATGTGGCTGAATGTGAATGTTGAATGTGGCTGAATGTGTGCTGAATGTTGATCTTATATGTAGTTGAATGTTGATCTTAGATTTGAATGTGTGTTGAATGTTGATCATAGATGTATTCGACTAATTAATTATAAAATCGATGTATTCGACAAATTAATTGTAAAATCGATTTCGATTGTGTAAATCGATTGTAAATGAGTTGTAAAATCGATTTCGAATGTGTAAATCGATTGTAAATGAGTTGTAAAATCGATTTCGATTGTGTAAATCGATTGTAAATGAGTTGTAAAATCGATTTCGAATGACTAAAACCAGTGTAAATGAGTTGTAAAATCGATTTTACAATTGTAAATGGATTGTAACCGAGATGTAAAATCGATTTCTAATGTCTAAAACCATTGCAAATGAGTTGTAAAATCGATTTTACAATTGTAAATCGATTGTAAACGAGTTGTAAAATCGATTTCTCGGTTGTAATTCGCTATAAAATTGACTTGTGAATTGTAAATCTATATTAAAATCGATTATGCCATACAAGAAAGCAAGATTCTACTTTTGTTTTATAAATTTGCATTTTGTTAATGAACTTTCGAGATTTTGGATTTGATGATATATTTATGAGCACTAAAATGCTCAGTTTAATAATTTTTCATCTGAATTTATTTGAATTTGCATGCTGTTTCATTGCTTTTAACTTCCCGGCACTGAAATGAATTCATTAGTAAATTCGTTTAATTAAATAACCATTGATGCAACACAACGCCTAAAAGCGCGAATTCAAACGACCTTTTGGTAATCACTTTTGAATTTAGTTTTGAAATTTACACTCTCTGAATTTGTCAATAGATAGAAGCAAAGATAGGCAGTCGCTTTGTGCTCTCTTTGTTTGCAAGGATGTAATTGATGTTTTAAAGCATTCTTTCATTTATTCATTTTCGCTGTTCTTAGAAAGTGACTTTTGGTATATAGCTTTGCTTCAATAAAAAATTTGCTTGCAGATATTTCTTTTGCTAATTACCCCATTTACTTTAGTTTATTATTTTTAAACCGATAATTATCTTGAATTTGTTTTAACAATGACAATTGTTCTGTTTTTCCCGTGCTGACTGTTAACACTATTCATTTTATAATTATAGTGAAAATTAAAATCAAGCGAAACGTTTAATGGGACGCCCCAAAAAATACGCGACTGCTCTCGAGGTAAAAGAATTTATTATATAAAATATATGTCTTATTCTTACAGGCAGAAGAAGCTGACAGAGCAAGAAGACGCGAAAGATATCGAAAGAAGTTGATGCCGCCAAGCAGCCGAGAGATAATTTGCCGGTATATATTTCAGATTTTACTCAAAAAACGATTTTATGATATTTGAAACATTCACATTAAAAATCAATTAGTTAGTAAATATCGTGATTGTCTTTGTTCACGAATTATATTTAGCCGAATACTACGCCGGTTTCTGTTCGTAATTCAACCCGTCGCAATTTATCTCGTGTCAATTCTGCTGATAACAATGTATCCTGTAGCAATTAAACTGGCCAATTTAGCGATAATGAGGACGAAACACAACCGGGTTAGTAAATTATAACTCAATCATTCAAAAAAAGCATCACTTATCTATTACCTGAAGCATTTCTACGAGATTAGTAGTACTTTCAAATCAATATGTCTATTACAAGTATTTCCTTACAACAAAAAAATTTTTTTCGGCCAATTTGATGAACTATTTGGGTTGTTTTATATTTTGATATTGTTTATAATTTGATAATGAAATATCTGTAGCTTTTATGATAATTTTTTAAAATCGTTATTTTATTTCTATGAGATTAACACCTGTCATTAACTAATATTGACAGTAAAATGTGTCAGCATCATGATTACTGATTATCTTTGTTAAATTAACTTAAATATGCCATGTACATTATATACGATAATTTATAGGTTTCGAAAATTTTAACGAGATATTTGCTGCATTCAGCGGAATCGAGAAAGCTAACTTGCGCCAAGATTACGACAAGCAGTACAATATTGGTTCGTCCCGTAGCAACGTCTCCTCTCCATCTTTTGAAGAATGGATCGTTGAGCTTTATGGTCCCCAATCAGAAACAGGTAACAGTTTTGATCACTCATTTCGTACCTTATTTAAATTCAATGATCGATGCCAAATTAATTTGATAACTAGGTTTATACTGGATTTATCTGATTTGCACATAATGCGATATTATTATCAGTTTTCTAAAAAATAATAACAAATCAAAAGTACTATGTTTTATAAAAATATATTATACTTATTATGTTTTTATTTTAGGTACATCTTTGGCGACAAATGGAAGTGTATCAAGATATCTATCTCGTGACAGCTTAGTTGGACAAGATGACGATATTGCAACTGGATTAGAAACAGGTTTGTCAATTTTGACACGGGAAATATTTTTTGAATAGGAACGTTACATAATGTCGCTTTATTTTGTTACTTTATGCGAGATTTAAAATCATGTTAATCCAGTGAATGGCTTATAGAAAAATCTATTGCTGTTTCGTTTTTATTCTGCTACAAAATTAATGTCATATTGCAATATGTTTAACACATTTCATCATCTACTAATGGTAGTAACAAACAATTATTATGTGTTAAAAAAATGTGCTATAGGTTGTTTCCAAGCAATATTTGCTGCGTTTAACGGATCCGAGAAAGCCAAATTGCGTCAAGACTATGACAAGCAATGGAATATTGGATCATCTCGTAGCAACATCAACTACTAATGGTTGTAGCAAACAATTAGAAATATCATATCTTTCCGTTATGTTTTATTTCACAACTTTATAGAACCTCAAAGTTGGTAAATGGTTTGATAAGTGACAATTATTAATAATTGTGAAATAATTGTTTGTTTTTTATTAAAATTTGGAGACGACAAAAATATAGTTTTATTGAAGACAGTTTTGATTAAAAAAATTATGTACATCATTTCCTGTTCATTAATTCTTGAGAAGACTGATAATGCGATTAGTCACAGACGCTACTCGCGCTAAGATAGGCCACACCCTTACATTATTGGGGAAATAAAACTGTGTTTCGGAACAAATTGCGCTTTATTCTAAAAATGATTACAATATTAATACTTTCTCTGTTTTTTCTTCCAATTTTGTGCCGGCCCAGTGCAGATGCTCCCAGGTTACCGGGCATATTCCGGCGTCAATTTCCCGACAATCTTTCGCAAAAATCCGAGGCCTTCGGTCCAAGTGACGCCGCATTCCGTCGCGAAAAAACCGAAGCATTCCGACGCAAATTTTCATATTCGAAAAAATCGAATCGTGTCTTTGACAGTCTTGAGCTTGATAAAACACATAAAACCAATCTTGGTGTGTGGCCTTCGACTTTACGCCATATAAATGGTCTGCGAATGGGCAATCGAAAAGCTGCAAATTTGAGTGACGGATCTCGCGTAGAGTTGGATTTATACCATCCATTTACGAATCCTGGATGCTATTGGAGCTTCTTTGACCAAGTCCTTACAGCCAACATATCCGTCGGTACTCCACGTAAGTTATTACTAGGGTGCGGATTTTTAGGTCCCAAAAATCGCATTTTAGGTACCTAAAAAGGTCCCAAAAAAGGCCATTTTAGGTCCCTTTTAGGTCCCACCAAAATGGTCATTTTAGGATGAAATTTCCCCAAAATTCCCCAAAAAGGTCATTTTAGGACCGTATTTGTGGGAGATTTTGATCAAAATTTGCCAAATTTTTAAAAATTTTTATAAAAAATTTTGAAATTTTTTTCAACAAAATTTTTTTCGGCGCCGCCTTCGGCGGCGCCGGAAAAAAAAATTCCAAAGGGGGGACCCTATTGATTTTGGGACCTAAAATTTCCCAAAAAAGGCCAAAATAGGTCTTTTTAGGTTTTTTAGGTTTTTTTAGGTTCGGACCTAAGAATCCGCACCCTAGTTATTACCGTAAGTAATAGCAATAAGTATGCGTATGGTAATATATAATAGGTAAATATGCTAATCCTACCCCCAAAACCCCGAACTTATTTCAGCTAAAACTTTACTCGTCGATGTGGATTTTTTCCAAACTTCGGAACTCATTTTGGTCGATAAAAATGCCACAATGCCAACAGAGGCGAAGTGTCTTGTTGACCTTTATTCCAGCAGGTGATTATATTTTAATCAAATGTTTTATTTTACTTTCCTTAATTTACCCTAAAGTTGCCGCGCAGGGGTGTGCAACGCGCTCAAAATTTGAGCCCAGCATTTTTGAAATAGCCCAATTTTTTCACCGGATTTCAAAAGTACCAAATTTTTGAAAAAAGAATTTAAATGAATTAAAACTTAACTTCAATTTAGTAACTCGTCGACATGCGTGGATCAAAACAAAAACACATCGGAATGGCGGTTAATGAAGGACACATTTAAGGTCAGATCATTCAGGGATGAGCAACAGTCTCTACCAAAGTGGCCGAAAAATGTAGAATTACTTTAAGGGATCAAGAATTAATTATATTTAGGGGGAACAAAAAATTTTTCACGCGAAGGTTTCTTCTAGGGCTGGTCTAAAAAATATCATTCGTATCGCTTCAAAATAGTCAAAACACGATAGTCAAATTTATAGGCTAAAATTTATATCATTTGGTCACTTTTGGCCCCTTTTGCCAAAAATGACTAGTCCAATAAGGAATTTTTGACTGTTTTGAAGCAATACGACTGACAAGGAACACTCACTTGGGGTCACACCGATCCCGGGAAACGTGATGGATAGGAATTTACCCCACCTTGTGGGCATTCGAACGGTACCAAGCTTTTTTGCCCATACGTTACGAAAAAAAGTTAGCCTGATACGGAAAATTGGATTTTTACAAGGAAAATGCGAGAAATATATATATAAATGCCGTTTTCGGCATTTATGTCTATGTAGTGCTAATTAAGTGTTAATTAATTTTCGCCTTCGCACGGAAATTTTCAAAAATCATTACTCAACTAAAATAAAGTGTAAGGACATGAATATTGGCTATTAATGGGGCAAAAATTCCGATTAATTTCGATTTCATGATAATTTATACGTTTTTACCACTATAATACCATGTGTTGACAGCAGTGCAGAAATTATATGCACTAATTTGATTGTGTTTAATAAGTGCTGATAAGAATGTTAGTATTTAGTAGCTTTCAATAAAAATGGCAGCACAATAACCGATAAAATATTTTGGCTACAATACGACAGACATAACTAAACTATTATATCAGCATTATATTCTATAATAACCGGCTTTGAAGATACTGCCAATTTTAGATGTAAAACAACGATAAATTTTTATTACCAATTTAATAAATAAAGAAACTCATAACTTTTAATAATAAAATAAAATTTTATGCTTTATATAAAATGCTTTAAATAAAATTCAAAGCAATGTAGTTAATATGTAATAAGATTTCAATCAGTTTCTTGCAAATTGAGACTCAGTCAAACAGAAATACAATGGTAAGAATCGACTTGCCAAAAATTCGGGACATACAGACAAAATAAGCACTGGTAAGAATCGACTTGCCAAAAATTCGGCAAGTACAGACAAAAAATCCCCCGGGTGCCAAAAATTAGCTCAGTTCGACCACATTCGACCACGTCGAACATCGTTCGACCTCCGAGTCAAATAAGACCTCAAATTAGGATTCCCCATTTCTGAAAACCCCCGGGTGCAAAAAATTCGACCTGAAATAGCAAAAAATCATAAACAATAAAATTTGTAGTTTGGAGACAAAATTCTGGACATACAGACAAAATAAGGCACCAAAGATCAAAAGGTGCAAGTTACGGACATCACTAACTTACTATAAGGATTTAATGCTATAGTAAAATCATGATGAATATGGATATGATATCACTTTGAGGTTAGATACAAATGCTTATCAAATAATAACGAATAGAAAGATTAAACAATTAATTAAGTAAGAGTCCTATCCGATAAAAATTTCACCATGTTAATTCAGTAAAATCACGAAATTTATAGCAATTGGTGACAGTAACAAACTGTTAAATTTCCGTGGTATAGTTTTGGAATAAAAACACGGAACAACAATTAGAGAATATCAACGGTGTTATTAAATTTAAATAAAATTTTGCTCTTTTCTCCGCCATCTTCATCGTAATGGACCACAAAATCGATGAGAATGAAATGCCCGCTCGGTTATATCATACTTCCTCTTAAACGCCGTCACCTCTACTGCCCAGGCTGCCTTCACAGCTCTCGCAGCACTCTCTCTCGTTTATCCTTATCCGAAATAGTTTGAGATACTGGTGCGACAAAGCAGAAGATTGATACATATTTGTTAGAGCAAAATATTTCATGCCAAACTCGGTCGCTGTCTACTTTTTGGACAAAACGTTTGACGAAAAAGGTCATGTCAGCAAAAGTGAGATAAAACGATGGCATATGTCTTAAACAGAACATACTGTTACCGTCATGAGTTGGTAATAAATCCAGTGTAGCGTACATTTTTCAAAGAGAATACGATGTGTTGGTTGTATCAGTAAAATTATTCCAGATGTATGTAAACTGAATATAATTATCATGTCGTTGATTTTCATCTGTTACTACTGACTCCGACCCAACTCCGTAACAAATTTCAAACATAGTTAATCGGCAAAATAACAAATTGAGTTTACTGAATAATAATGTTTACTGAAATAAGAAATATTACAATGCTTATGAACACTTGCGACTCGAGACTTCATAACTAAAGTTTGTTTATCTAATTTACTCAAAACTGTTAGACACACTTTATGGAAGCATAATTAATTTATTTGAAATACATGTCCTGGAACATTGTGCTTTACCCTACATCTTTAATCATGTTTTTCTTTGGAGCGTTTTACAATTTTTTATTGTAAATACGGTAGCCGACATGTTCAAGATAGGCTGATTAATGCATGATTGTGGTATAACATGAGTGACTACGCTAATTACAACATATAATAATTTTACGCTGTTCATTTATTGGTATAAAATATTGGGTAAAGTCGTTAATTCCGGGTAAACAAGTCAGAGCGCCAACGCATACAATCGCTGTGGGACCAATCTTCTCTTAACAAAACATTTGTGTTTCGATACTTTTTAAGGCTTTTTAAGGCATTTCGAGAAAATATGATGGAACCCTTGGAGAGTAAATCGACCCCGCTGAACCCAAATCCGGGATCAGATTTGAATTTTGATCTTTGATTTATGCGTTGGCGCTCTGACTTATTTACCCGGAATTAATGACTTTACCCAATAGGATACTGTAGAATAGCAATCAAAATTAAAACAGTGTTAAACTAGGTTGTGATGTACTGTAGTAAAAATGAGTTTGAGTTCGAACAGAGTCATATCATGCGCTTCCTTTAAACTTATTAGATCATCTGGTGGTAAGGCAGGAAAATTAGGATCTATTGCTGGTTACGAATTCTTGTGGGGTAACGGCTAGCTGTGGATGGGATTTCAGGTGTTGAATTAATAAGTTATCTGGAAAAAAAGTAATCTTTAATAAAGTTTCTCTTTTATACAGTTGGAGGGTACTTGTGCGTTATCTATGTCCGCAAAAGTCAAAATTTCAAAATTTTATTATAACACCAGAAAATCATTCCTCATCACTAGAAACATCATTTGCATCAGTAGAAACATCATTCTCATCATTAAAATCACCGGTATCATTCATTTTTTCGAAATCATCGAGAGCCGTAATCCAATTCGAGGATTTGTGTTCCGACAGTCGCTTTTTCGGCATTGCCATTGATTCTGCTTTCCAAAATTCAGTTTCATTTCATGCCCGTCATTCTCGCAAATGACGGTTTTTTGAATTACGCCTTTTTCTTGAAGAAATTTGACGGCGTCTTCATCATTTTTGATTAAACGAACAAGCTCGAAAAGTTTCATCTTTTCTAAAAACAGAGGAGTATTAAAAAGTTTTTGAGCAAAAATGAGAATGAATTTTTGCTCAAATAGTAGACTCCACTGTTTTCAAAAAGCGATGAAAAATGTTTTCTTTGTTTTCTTATCTGATCTAGACGTCTGAGAATGATTTTCTGGTGTTATAATAAAATTTTGAAATTTTGACTTTTGCGGACATAGATAACGCACAAGTACCCAGTTGGAGTATAATAACTAGAGTGAGGATTTTTAGGTACGTACCTAAAAAACCTAAAATAGGTATTTTTAGGTACGGTACCTAAAAGAACCTACAATGGGGTTTTGTACCTACAGTCGGCGCTCGATATAACGCCACTCGATATAACGTCACCCTCGATATTACGTCAGTTTTGTCCGGTCCCGGCCAAAATATAAGGATTTACGTACAAAATAACCCTCGATATAATGTCACCGACCCTCGATATAACGTCACTTTCGGGAGGGTCGGGAGGAAAAAAAGCATAGGGGGTACCACATGAAATTTTTTTCCCAAATTTTCAAAATTTTCTTTCAGTTTTTCTTCAAATTTTTAAAAATTTCGTCACTAATTTTTGCCCATTTCTTTCAATTTCGCTCATTTTTTACCTTTTCAACCAAATTTTCTCTCGTTGTTTATATTTTCTCCTAATTTCATAGGTGTTCCCAAATTCCCTTTGGGGGACCAAAGCAAATTTTTGAATAAAATTTTATTTATTACAAAAATTGGCCCATATGCTCAGCTTATCGCATAGAACACGAAAATCGAGCTTATTTTGGTCGGAAATACGAAAAATAGCACTTTTCAAAAATCCGAATTCAAATTCGCGCTCCTTTGCAAGGCCCTTGGCAGCCCGATTTTAATCGCTAGCTGTGATAATCTAGCTAAAAATTAGGTAAATTTAAGGTAAAATAGTGTATTTTTAATGCATAAATGTACAAGAGGGCCAAAAACAGCATAAAAACACAAAAATGGCATTTTTGGGCCATTTTTTCCTTTGGAAAAATTGACCCTCGATATAACGTCACCCTCGATATAACGTCACTTTGGGCCGGTCCCCAGCGTGACGTTATATCGAGCGCCGACTGTATTTTTTTTAAATAATATATATCTCTGTATATATTTCGTGATGTCGAGCACTATAGTCACTTCATACAAGAATAAAAAATTTGACCCTCAAAGACAACAGAAGCCAAAGACATTTTCTCCTTCATGTCGTGCACTTTAGGATATCAACGTCGACTGGCTTGTTGGTGCGTCCGCTGATACAGGTTAGCAACCCCGCAATAAAATTGTAATTATATCGAATATCTTTGTTTCAAGAACACGTTTGTAGAATAAAATAAAGTAATAAGTCACTATATTCTTTGATCGGTGATATTTTTCAAACACGTGTATTTCGAGTATATGTATTTCGAGTAACTATATCTCTATTTTATCGACGCAATGAAACAGGTACAATTTCAGTTTTTGGGCTTTCTTGATTATTTTATTACTTTTGCAGACTTGTACTATCACCCGATCGGGGGGGGGGAAACCAGTTATCGGGGGGAAATTTCTATACATATTTATATAGTATCGAATTGTGCAATACTGATGAACCAAATTAGCGTAGAACATAACTCATTTCATTTAATAAATCTTTTATTGTTGTACATCGCGTTGGTATCACAACAGCGATGCCTGCGGTTGATATCTTACTATGGGAAATTCAGGATATTCTGTTGAGAAGGGGGCATGGCTGCGCCAGTATATAATAAATATAAACAATTATTCATTATGTTTACGCTTTCCATCGTTAGATATAGAGTAGGTTATGTATTTCTAGGATGTATACTTAATAAGGAGCATTACTATATATTTACACCTGCGATTCCTTTAATTAATTTCAAACGTCAGTTGAGTGATATAATCATGACTATGTACTGTATGAAATACTGAATAAATATAAGCATCGGGCATACAGTAACGGTATAAGTAACCAGCTTGTTTTTGGATAAAACAAGGAGGAAACCCACGGCTTCGCCGCGGGGGCGTGTAAAAATAACAATTTTTGGCCAAAAAGTGCACTTTTTTGAGATCTGCGTTAAAAACTTTTCCACATGCACTACTTACAATTCCCAGAGGAGTATTTTGAGCTATCATGCGTCCCAAAAGGAACTGAGAAACTTTCCTTTGTAGCCCAAAAAGTGACAAAAATGACACTTTTTGGCCAAAAAGTGCCCTTTTTTGTTTGCAGGTGGGTCTGAAAAATATTTCACAAGCTAAACCTACCCTAAAACTGGGGTATCCGTGGTTCTTCGGGTTTTATCTGCTTAAAAATTTGGGGGCCGTGACACGGACATTGCGATTTAGGCGGAGTTGAATTTGCTGACAGATAGCCTTAGGACCAAAAGGTCAAACAACATATTACAATCAATGGCTTAAGGGAGACATTTTCTTTGCAGCAAAGGACATATACGGCAATGAAAGTTAATAATATTCAATATCGTGTAAATCTCTAAATTTAAAATCAATAAATCACCTGCAATCTATAGTCATACTGTACCAGAAAACGATTATAGATAAGTCGTTAAGGAAGTACTTAAAAATGGCTATATAATACTTGTATGTTGTATAACTTTCACGTGGTTTAGTAAGCGTACTCTAATAAAAATTTATATAATTAACATGCCCGGATTATTTCGATTTCTTATTAATACACAAAAGACTGAAATGGTATATGATATAGTGTTGAGTATTCGTAAATGTATATGAGTGCTTTGATTTCGAAGGATTTTAGCTGATTTTGCTTCAAATAATAATAGTAATGCAAATTACAACTAATTGCAAATATAACAAACGAACCTAATTACAGTCAAACTTGG
This sequence comes from Ditylenchus destructor, assembly GCA_022814885.1. NCBI lineage: Eukaryota > Metazoa > Nematoda > Chromadorea > Rhabditida > Anguinidae > Ditylenchus > Ditylenchus destructor. The sequence continues at coordinate 19,596 of JAKKPZ010000441.1, read as the reverse complement.
GTTATAGTGCACCTTGGCCACTCGTCATTTAGAGGGTGCACTATAAATCAGGTTTCCATTATATTTTACAATTGTGCTTACACAGACTGCATCACACTATTTTCTCTCTATGCTGTCCCAACCAACTAATCATTCTATGTGTTCACTGTGCGAATCAGTCAGTGAAAACATAGAATGATTAGTTTCAGAAGCGCAATAAACATGGCAATAAACAAGCCTAAGCACGAATCTTTTACCACGAACCGTTTACCTCAGGCATATAGGCGCAATATTTGTATGTTATTTTCGATGATTGGCTGGATTAATGGGAGGCCCCAACTTAATAATTCCCCGCACTAATGAACTGCTCCGTCTTTCTCTTTGCAACAACAAAACTAGTTTATATAAAAGGCTCATTTTAATGCATAGTAGAATGATACAGAAGATCCTCTTTTAAAAGACCATATCATAAGGTGTAAAAAATAATTAATAAATAAAATAACATGACCTTCGAACTCAATGATTGACCGGCACCTTTATGCACATAATAATACACATTATGTACATTATTGTATGTAACAGTAAGGACATATAAAAATAAATTCATTTCTATCTAATACACGCTTCTGTATGTTACTTCTGTTTGTTCGAGATTTCCAATTAATTTAAAATATTGACGAGAAATAACTGATAAGGATAAATTAGGATTTTGGAAACACTGTATGTTTCTTCCTATGTACTCTCAATATAATTAGGCGCTGCTTTTGATATCACTGACAATAACTGCTTAATATGAAAACTTGTTTGCTACATGTTTGGTTGCTGCCCCTGGATTTACCATAAACATGCTTTTGTCAGAATATGTGCTTATTTTGTACGATGGCGATATTATTTTGCTTATTTCATCCAATGGTCTCGTAAATTGTATTTTTGTCAAATGCTTTAGATAAGGTTAGACTGTATATTGCGAGTGACCGCATAGAGTACAGGACATATAGCCCAGGGTAATAAGCAAGACATTTTAGGTGTGTTGTCAATGGAGGTTGTCGCAAAGATCAGTTAAACGTTTATTCGGATAGACATATATTACCGTTAGCAGTTCTGGTTTGTTTATTACTATTATTACACAAAATCATCACGTGTATTGTTTAAAAATTATATACCGTTGGTAAGAGATTGTAATTATAAAAATGCGATTGGACAATGATAATTTTTCATGTAAATTATAATTTCTATTTTAATGTAATCATTGTATAATAGTATATCGCTGTTTCGTAAATACTCGGCATGGTAGAATTAAATTGATTAAACCGTTGTGCTCATGATGACATCTTATATCATGATATCTTATACTAATAAGATAGAAATGTTCGTACCATATTATAATGAATGATAAGTTATAAATTTACGTTCAATAAGCATGTCGCAGCATATTTATTAGCCAAGATAATAATAATGTCTGTAATGAAATTCAACATGTTTGGGATAACAAAATGAGTTAACCACGGCATGAAATGTCGGATTACGACTGATTGCGGTGGTAGAGCATTTCGAAATTATGATTCCAAATTATTAAAGCAAAATAATTTATCATTACATCATGATTTTCGAACCGCATGTCTCATTCCACGGTGAATCTTTTGATAAATATGGCACGGTAACCATTGAAGATTATTTTTAAATTAAGGATTAAATAAGCACAGTGAAGTAGAATTTCATGAGTAATAAATAACAAACACGCATAAATACAAATTTCTTAACTTCATGACTTTCAGGTCTCACGATAAAACAAAATTGACTAATGATTAAGTTAGAACATTATTTATCGTACGAGCCAGTCGCTGCCGTCTCCGATATCAAAACTCACAAATGGTAAAAAATAATAAGTTGACAGTTAACAAACGTGTGTGGCCGAGGGCTATTCATTTAGCCTGGTGGCGCACTTAGCCTGCCCCACTTAGCCTGGAAAATGGAAAAAAAAGTGGCGCATTTAGCCTTGATAATATCTCTAAAAATCTCTCACCCATGTGTACTATCTCGCTGAAAGTGAAAGTAACTTTCCGGCTCAGTTAGCCGGAAACCAATAATCCATAGGTTTGTATTTCCTTGAATAACGACGATAATATAATTGCCAATCTCCCTTTAACAGTACTGAGCTTTAAGAATAAATCAGAGTAATACTAATGAGCAAGTATGATGCGGTGGTTATAAAAATAAAATAAATGCGTAAATAATTATACCAATTTAATCATATCACATGTGTGAACAATGTGAATTCCTGTAATTTATGGAATTAAGATGAGTTTGTGCTCAAAATGACTATATTTTCATAGAAATAGCGATGTTGAATGGTTTTATAAGCCTCCTACAATCCTCTATAATTAACATGTTCCATCCCAAACGATTCGGGCTTGTATCGTTATAAAATAATTAAGGAATAATATACTATATCTATATATGCTTTTTATCACCCAAGCGAAGAGATATATGCTCTACATGTAAAAAATGTCATAATAACAGTTTTAGTATATACTTTGCCGAAAAATAAACATGACATAATTTCGGGTTGACAAGCATTTGCCAATCGAAAATAAAATTTAAAGCAGAATAAATAAAATAGAATTGGAGTAAAAATAGTAGAAACGCTTATGTGAATATCTCATGTGAATTCTTCATAATTCATAACTCTTTCCTGCGTCCTAGGAATGGTGAACGTTTTAGATATTGTAATATCATACTACATCATGTCCAACTCTAATCTTGTCCAATTTATGTTTCGCCCAAATACAATAAGGATAGAGACTATTATTTCGACAAATTATAACAAATTTTACGTTAATAACAGATTATATATTTTAACGTTAAAATAAAAGTAATGTTGGTAAAACATATACAGATACTAAATCGCATGTTTACGTAATGAATAAGTAAGGATGACACGAAATCCTGAATTTTTGAAAAATCCCAATTAGAATAATTAACATTTCACAATCTTCGTATATAACGTAGCAGATATGTAATCAGCAAAATGACTAAACTTTACTTGAAGAATAGTTCTGTGTCTTTTAATAGTATGTACACATGCACAAGCAGCCGCCAAAATAATAATTATCATAACATGCATTTTCATGCTGGATATTTTGAAATGCAAGATCTATAACATAGAAATACGATAGTTATTCGTTATTGTACTAGGTTGTTCACAAAGTTTTGACATTAGACGCAGGGTTTGTATAGCATGGTTTGTCTGCCTACGCTGGCGCAGGAGTTAATTTTATATGCGGCTAGAGTTAAAGTGTATTTAACAATAGTGATGATAATAAAGAAACGCTAACTTTATAAATCATAACTTGCATCATGCCCGATTCAAATATTATACAATTTATACTTCGCCGAAATACAATAAGGATGTAGGCTATTAGTTCGACAAATTATAACAAATTTTACGTTAATAACAGATTATTTATTTTAACGTTAAACTAAAAGTAATGTTGATAAAACATATGACTAATGCAAAAGCACTTATAAATTCATTCATTCACATGGAGTGAGGAATCATGTGATACATGTATTTGATGATACATGTATTTTGGTAATACATGTATTTCGTTCAAGGAGCCAAGCAAGAATATGACTAATGCGTTGAGTTAGATTTTGACGTATGGGGTAATATTCAACAACTTATGGCGTAAAACATTACCGCAATTAGCATCACTTTCCTGCCTGTCATTGTCAACTATTAAATAGTTTCTAATAACAACTAAAACATTTCATAGTTCAACTAGAATATCAATCACATTTTCATAACATAATAATTGTAAAAACACGAATTTAAAATTAGTTAATATTGGCCCATACGATACAGTGGACATTGAATAAAAAGCTTTACTCACTTTTATATAATCAATTTTCTATGATTATTAGTAATTATTTAAAATGGTTTATAATGAATAAATAAATCGCAATTTTATTTCATGAAACGCGTACTCAGGGATAACGGAATGCTTATTCTAGTTACGACAATAATTAGCTGAAAAACCGGACATTTCTAAGCGTTGGTCAGAGTTGTATACAGGTAAGAATTGTATTCTTAACAATTAATTGAAATATGTAATAATTTTCCAATGGCTATGGTAAGATGAGTTATGTTAGCAGTTACATTAAATTTATCCATGATCTTAATTTGTCCCCATCCAATGAGTTTTATTTTGTTAAATCTTACAATAAAACGCCACAAATATACGTCGTTATTAGATAAATGAATAGAAATAATAAATAAATGTTCTATTCGTACTTCATCAAATAACGTTGTCGGCAGAACGTATATTGTTATTTGCACACAAGGCATTTCCTGTGCTGCTAAAATAGAAAATTAAAGAACTGACATCGTCACTACAGACCGTAAGTTAAATAAAAACATGGTCGTTGTAAAGACGGATAAACTGAGTTAATACATACATGTATTTATTGGGTAGAATCACAAGTTTATATACAAATTTAACGGGGAGAATCATAATTATAATAATTAACTAGTTTTCGGTGGGCCGCGGGCAAAGCCCGCGGCATACCTTTCGATACCTTTTTCTAACTCACACTTACAGAAAACCTACAACTATTGCTTAGCTTTACAGTAAAGATCTTAAAATCTGTAGTACTTTTCAAGAAACTTGTATGGATATTATAAACTTTAGAACTTTTCAGAAACTTGTCTGGATCTTCAAATACTTATATTACTTACTCACTTACTCACTTACTCACTTACTCACTTACTCACTTACTCACTTACTCACTTACTCACTTACTCACTTACTCACTTACTCACTTACTCACTTACTCACTTACTCACTTACTCACTTACTCACTTACTCACTTACTCACTTACTCACTTACTCACTTACTCACTTACTCACTTACTCACTTACTCACTTACTCACTTACTCACTTACTCACTTACCCACTTACTCACTTACTCACTTACCCACTTACTCACTTATTCACTTACTCACTTACTCACTTACCCACTTACTCACTTACCCACTTACCCACTGATTGAGAGGGAAATGGTGAGCACCATGAGATTGAGAGGCACTGATACTGGGGAACGGAAAATTTAGTCAACTGCTAAATTTTCTGAAGAATGTGCAATGTAATGTATTAAGGGGAAAAATTAAATAAGGTAGGTGATGAGCAAGGTGAGATTAGCTGGGACTGATTGTCGTCAATTTCATGGAGATAGAATACGAACAAGGCAAAGTGGAACCATTTTCTATGTCATAAATATTCTAAAGAAAAAAAAATCAGCTTTGTTTCGACAAAGCTAGATATTATTGTGCGTAAGTAAACGAAGTGAACATCATCGCTATTCATGTGGAAATAGAACTTCTTATGTGTTAAATAATGTTCATAATCACAGATTACTTTATAAGGGGTGGTTTGAATCATAGAAGCGGCTGATATTAGAGGAAATACGGTATGTAAATTATTGCAACACTTATCATTGATATTAATCTAAACCATATGTAGACTTTTCATTGAATAGTAAGTATATAAATTTGGACTATAATTTCTTCCTCATCATATTAGCTTTCTAATAAATATTTGAAATATATACGGAAATAGTGCATCTTCTCTTGTGTCGGGAAAGAGGAACGAGTATAGGTCAAATCTCTCAACATTATTACAAACAAAGCGTTTTATGTAAGCGGAACAAGGATAGAAATGTAGAATATAATTGTGCTTTCCACTTCACTAAAGTAATATTAAAAGTAACTACAGACTTGTTTTACGTAAATAATAAAATAGTACGTGAGGCATGGCCATGTTAATGTTGTAATGTTAATGTTAAAATAACAATCATGTTTCTTATGATAACAAATCAAACAAAGACGCCTTTTACCTTTGCTGCAGTAGAACTACACTGCTCATACTAACAATACTAAGTGGAAATAATTGAAATAATAGTCTCGTTTTAAATCATATTGACGATATAATTAGTCATAGTAATTTATATGCTCAGTAGTAGCGTATGCATTGTACATTTTTGCTGCAACATAACACTAATAAATACATAAAAACAAGTATAATTTTTTTAATAACCCAATTTTTAATAACCCATAAATACGTGAGTTCGATAAAGGCTTATTTTGGGCATCAATAATAGAACCAATTTTGTACGACAACTAAATATACTGGAGAAATGCAAGTATGATAATCATGAACGTGTAGAATGATGGCGAATCGTTTGTAGAGAGGAGTAGTAGAGGGAGACCCTTTTGTCACTAATTTTCCCAATTCAGTTCGGATAAGCGAATTTTGTCCGGATAAACGTGTGGATTTTGTATGGAAAAAATCCGTCCCGGCCAAAATCGGTCCGGATAACTGTAAGTATTTCAATAAATCAATGTCTGTTTTCTACATGGAATTTGATATTATGCGGAGGTGGAAAGTATATATACCAGGGCTGCAACTGGTCGGACAAAAAGCCGGGCCGGATACCGGATACCGGATAGTGTGAAAAAGCCGGGCCGGATACCGGATACCGGATAGTGCAAAAACACCGGATAACCGGATACCGATTAACCGGATACCGGATATTAACTTTTTTTCAATGTTTGGCGCCAAATTTGAAAATTTTTTTCCAATTTTGGAGCTAATTTGCAGAAAGTTTACCTAAATGCGTGCTTTTTGTTTCCTTTTTATTATAAATATGCGAAGTTAGAATAAATCTTATAAAAGTCAAATATTTAGACATCTTTTAGCAACATTTTTAGCTACCGTAAAACCTCTAATTTCGCCAAGAAGTCAAAGATAATATTTTAGAAATCGCTTTAGACAGGGAGCGGCTGAGCGAAAAATTTTGAACGTTTTGAAAATTCGAGAAATAAACGGCTTCGGAGATCCGTCATTTTTGCTCCAGCGGTTGAAAATAGGCGTTCGCCTGTGGCGCTGACAAAAAATATTCAATAAATATTCAAAAATTTCTCTGCTATAATTTATTTCAATGATAAGTTTTAGTCAATTTTTAAAGTGACAGCGAATTTTTTCAAGAATTTTCGCCTGCGGCGCCATTTTGTTACAATTTGGCCTTCAATTAATTAAACCTTTCCTTTTTATTATAAATGTGAAAGATTAGAATAAATGTTGTAAAAATGCAAGTATTTAAACAACTTTTAGCGACATTTTTGGCTATTTTTGCAATATATGAGCAATTTAAACCAATTTTTCCGCTATTTGTTAACAATTAAACGTTTTCACACTTTTTGCCAGTTAACTTTAACGACTTCATTGGGGTTCCAATATAAGAACTAAAACATTATAGTGATCAAAGTTATACATAGCTAGGTTATTATGATTATTAAAAAGCAGAATTTTTAAATTAGCTTAAATTAACACTTTAGCATTGACGGTAAATAAATAATAAAATATTGCCTGTAAGGTGAATTGCGCAAAACAATTAAACGAAATTGGAAGAAAAAATATCGCAGGCGAAATTTTTGAAAATTGTCGAAAAATGATCAAAATTTTTAATGTCAATTTTTGGCAAGCAGCGGAATTTTTCAAAAAAATTCGCCTGCGATATTTCTCTCTTTTACTATTTGGCCCTCAATTAATTAAACGAAAAAAAAACAGCGCCGCAGGCAAAATTTTTGAAAATTTGGAAGAATAGAGTCAATTTTCATTGAAAAATGTGAAAAATACGTTACCAAGTTGGCGAAATTTTTTACAAAAATTACGCTGTATGCCAAAAACTGACATTGAAAATTTTGAATATTCTATGAAATTTTCAAAAATTTTCGCCTGCGGCGCTGACTGCATTCTTAGGGGTGCTTAATTTTTTGGCCTGCAACCGGCGAACCCCCCAAAAAACCGGTAACCGGATACCGGTTGGGCAAAAACGCCGGATACCGATTAACCGGATGCCGGATACCGGTTGCAGCCCTGATATATACCTATATATATAGGTGGAAAGTATATAAGAAGGAATTGGGAGAAAATAATGTATAATAATAATATAACAATAGAATATTTTAAAGATTACATTAAAACAAAATATAAAAGATAATTTTATTCAAACAGCTTAAATGATTGTTAGCTATACAAATGATTGTTGATTGTAAAGTAGTCTTATCAATATTTGTACAGAAGTCACACTAATTGAATATTAACAGCTCGGAAAAATCGGGTCCCTCTAAGTTGATAGGGTGGTGTCCCCCACGAATAGAATCTCCCGCTTTTAGAATAGAATCTCCCCCGGACCCCAAACTCGCGAGAACCCCCCCCCCAAAACCCATGATTTTAGGGGGGGGTTATCAATGTCAGATTTGGGGTTGACATACGTGAAAATGTGACTTGCGTGTGTCACGTAAAAGGGCAAGTTTCGCGTCGGGGCTCGGATCCGGGCGTGTGATACGTCAATCGCTTCCTCTCGGCGAGACAAGACGATTGGTACTGGTCTCGCTGGCAACATTTGCGAGTACCGGGATTTATGGCTTCCGGAAATCCGGAAAATCCCGGATTTGGCCAGGTCACAGATCACGCGTCGGGGCTCGGATCCGGGCGTGTGATACATGAATCGCTTCGTCTCGAGGAGCTGAGTCGATTGGTACCGGTCTCGCTGGCAACATTTGCGAGTACCGGGATTTATGGCTTCCGGAAAATCCTGGATGACCATGGGCGCCGCCATGCGGCGAAGCCGCTGGGTGGTCCTATGGAATATACTCTAAATTATCTAGCATTTTTAACCGGATATATTCTCTCCATAAATATTAGGTTGTTCACTAAGTTTTGACACTCTAGGCAGGATTTTTTACCGAAAAATCGAGGGTCCGGAAATTTTGCCGATTTCACCTATATAGGGGTTTTTCGATGCGGGGAATCCGAATTTGAGGTCAGATTTTAGTTGGTCCCGCCACGAAAATATGGAAAACCGCTATTTCTTCAAAAAATGGCCATTTTTGGTCAAAAATGGCCCAAAAAATGCCCATTTGTGGCGCGGTACGAAAAAACCAATTGCAGATTCGGAATCAGCGCATCAAAATACCCCAAAAACACATTTGCAGAAAAGTTTCCACGTTTTCAAAAATTGGTTTTTTTTCGCAACCCATGATACCCTCCCTCTATGGTACGAAAAAATCAAAATTTTTGTAAGCTGGTAATTCCATAAAAAGATAAGTTCACATGAATTCGATAAAGACTTATTTTGGACATCGCTAATCATAATCTGCAATGATCCAACTGTATAACGCATTCCGAAAAGAGTTGTAAGTCGGAATACAAATAAAGTAAGTTTGCCGAATAAAGTATCAGATTATAAAACAAAAGAACTGTGAAAATTATGCAGAACAGACTTTAATCAGGAATAGTAGTCGTGTAAATAATAGACAGAAATATGTACACGATCATCTAATAACATGGCCAATACCATTCTTCTGATCCCTTACTTATTATAAAATTTTAAGCGACTTCGTTTTCCTGCTGAGGTAATTGTATGTTAAAGAGTTATAATATATTTTGCGATCTCATGATAATAAGAATAAACAATTCAATCACTTTTGAATTGAAAGGCTTTTAATTAATTTATTCAATACTGCTATAGTTTCATAAAAATAAGTCTGGAGCTGCTTGGAAATTGTTTGAATGAAATTGAGGCAATCATGTTCCACCAATCGATGTTCCACAAAACCAATTTGATAACACGAATGTGATTCGTTAGCGGAAAGTTTTAAATGTTATGATAGTTATGTAATACCAAAACAAATAGTAATTTTGTAGAAACTTAGAAATTAGTGCTTTTTACTGAATTAAAATGCTCGAGTCGGCATTTCAATCATCTGTGTACGACATTGTTATCACTTCCGAATATCATAAACATCAAAACTCTTGAGGATGCAGTACTAGAGTAAAGTTTAATATACGCGCAACTAATCATATCTACGTGATTCAGAACATCTTTATCTCGTAATTACTTAGAGCTTTGAGTATGTTACGTGTATTGCTTACAATCTTACAAAGAATTCATGACTACAGTCACTTATTCTGCTGAATATAAGTTTGAAAAGAAATTAATACACAGGAAAACACTGTTGTATTGGACCAGATAAAACCGTTGAAAAGTCATGGAGGTACTAGTATATCAAGCATCAGAGAATTGTATTCAATGAAGCACTAATATTACGTCTTATAATTATAGGACTTTTAGTAGAGGCATATATGGCAATACACAAAATTACATAAAAATAATAATTACGCATTTGTAATTAAACTTGGACATTAATGGATTATAACGAGTTTGGCGACTGGCTACTCTCTATTACACCTCTGATATTCTTTATAATAATAACAGTTATCGAATAAAACAAGAGTCTGACGCAATTTATTGTTATTGGTTACCTCGCAATAATATAAAAATTTTAAATAGTTCTTCTTTATAATGAGCTTCTGAAATAATAATATAAAAGTTTAAATAGTTCTTTTTTAAATGAGCTTCTTAAATAGCAATAATAGAAAAATTAATTCAAAACATGTGTAGTGTATAGATTGAATATATATGTATTTTGCGAACATAAAATGTATAAAAAACAAATTTATAAAATATACAAAAAACTTGTGATTATTGATCAACAATATAAATTGCTCGGCAACTAGACAATTAATTATAACGTGTCTTATGAAATTCCTTCATTGTTTCGCTTTAGGCTTAAAGGTCATAAAGAATCACACATACATTAATATTTCACAATTCCATTTTTACGCATTTATAATATCCACTATTCAGTTTTCGCAATTACTACACATGCCCAGATACACTTTAACTGTTGCATATTTGTATATCCTTTTACCTAGTATTTCAGTGATGAAATCCGCGTTTTGTAACCTCACTCTTAGGGGTGCTTATTCCATTTTTCAGAGGTGCATTCTTAGGGGTGCTTATTTTCAAAATGTACCTATTTTAGGGTAATTTCTAGCGGGGAATCCGAATTTGAGGTAAGACTTTAGCTAAATTGTAGACAAATTTAGACAAATTTTAGCTAAAATGTACCATATTTTTTGGCCGTCAGTCCAAATTTTTGGGCAGGTGCATTCTTGATAGTGCTTATTTCTGTGAGTCCAAAATTTTGGCCAGGTGCATTCTTGATCGTGCTTATTTCTGTGAGCGTATGCTCCAAGAAGGCTGGACTGGCCCAAGAATTCTGGACGGGCCGAATAATTCTGGACTGGCTCCTATAATTCTGGACTGACCCAAGAAATAAGGACCGGCTCCAAGAACGTAGGGGTTGGAGCGGCCGAAGGGCGCGACGGTCGACCGCACCCTAACGCTGGACTGACCCTACCCTAAGAACGCGAGGATGGCTCCAGCCCCGAAGGGGCTGGCAAAAAACCCTGCACAGACTAAAGCATGGCAATCAGACTCCCGAACCGTACCCTTTGAGCGGCCGAAGGCCGCGAAGGTTTTTTTCCGACCTAGGTTTTTTTCCAGCGCCGAAGGCGCTGGAAAAAAGCCTAGTAAAATCCAATATTATAATTAATTTTCGGAACTCTGCATATATTTACGGAAATATTTTTTGTAAATCTACTTTGGTAAATTATTATATTTTCATGTTCCAATCACTACACTGTACCAGACTCATCCAAATCTTAACAAGAGACAGCGCATAAACAATGAATAGACTTATTCAAAAATAAAAGTACAGAGCTTGTATATAGATAGGTGGTGAGGAGTTGTTTTGCTTTGTGAATGTTTTTTCATTTGAGTTATTAATTCTTTAGTTAAGCATCTGTTAAATTGATATCATGCCAAATTGTTCAACATTTCGGACAATAGTTTTTTGAACTTGTTTGAATACAACAAAAGACAAAAAATAACCTAAATGATGTAATAATTTATTTAGTAAAACGTAGCTATTTTTTAATACGCCGCTTGAACGGTAGTCAATTCCGCTTTGCCCTTATTGTATTTTACTCTCATTTGTGCACTATTCAAACAAAACCGTAAGTTTAGGCTCATATGAATGACAGTTGAAGCAACAACAAATCGCATTATTTAAAATATTTATCATGTTGTTAAGTATTTGGATTTCCATTTTGGATCTCGTCCATAAATAAATAAAAAGCTTATTAATTATAGCAGTTATTGAAAAGATAAAACATAGGCTTTTTAATAATTGCATGTTTAAAATATAATTAAGGTAGTAAATTAATAATAAAAATATTTATCATGTAATTAAGTATTTGGACTAAACTGGAAATTATGGCAAAATAATTCTAGAAATATAAAGGACTAATTCCATGCCTTGGAATACTGATGCGCTAAGTTAGCGTATAACATATTTATTGAGTGGAATATCATGTTTATATGCAAATCTAAACGGCGGAATATAATTCTAATAATTAATAAGTCTAAACTTATGATCGATTAAACAGAGGATTGATTAAGTGTAGGTCAAAAAGTTATGACGGGATTTCATTCATAGCTGTGAAAATTTATTAAATAGCAAACTGTTTGAATACCTATAAATAAATAGAAAAAGTTGATTAATTATAGCAAATTGTTGAAAAGATAAAACATAGGCTTTCTAATAATTAAATGTTTAAAATATAATTATGGTAGCAAATTTTTATATTTTACGACATAATCATAAAACTAGCATCGATAAGTTTACCTACGACTGAGTTCATCATAAAATTCATAATTGGATAAATTTAGGCTCATATGAGTGACAGTTGAAGCAATATTAAATCGCATTTAAAAAATATCAGTCATAAATAAAGTTGTGAGAGCAAATCGTTGGGTTGGCACTGTGAATATGGCGCGAATTTGAACGGAGTTTTGGAAAAGGTGAAATAACAGGCTTTACAATGGATCTCGAGTTAATCTGATGAAACCTCTACATAGTAAATCGACCCCGCTGAGTCCGAATCCGGGATCAGATTTGATCTTTGATTTTTGAACTTTTCCGTTTAAAATATGGAAAATTGATCAAAAAGTTCAAAAATCAAAGATCAAATCTGATCCCGGATTCGGACTCAGCGGGGTCGATTTACTATGTAGAGGTTTCATCAGATTAACTCGAGATCCATTGTAAAGCGTGTTATTTCACCTTTTCCAAAACTCCGTTCAAATTCGCGCCATATTCACAGTGCCAACCCAACGATTTGCTCTCACAACTTTATTTATGACTGATATTTATCATGTCGTTAAGTCTCACCTTAACTAAGTAAGCCTAGGAATATAAAGGACCAATTGCTTTTCTTAGAAAACCGATGCGCTAAGTTAGCGTATAACATATTTATTGAGTAGAATCACATGTTTATATGCAAATCTAAAGGCGGAATATAATTCTAATAATAAGTCTAAATATATGATTAACTAAACAGAGGATTGACTGAGTATAGGTCAAAAATTCATGGCCGGACACTCATAGCTGTGAAAATTTATTAAATTGCAAACTGTTTGAATACCTATAAATAAATAGAAAAAGTTGATTAATTATAGCAGTTGTTGAAAAGATAAAACATAGGCTTTTTAATAATTGCATGTTTAAAATATAATTAAGGTAGCAAATTTTTATATTTTAAATAATCATCCAACTCGGCGCGCTCGTTCTCAATCCCTCCAAATGTTGACAAGCAACAGGTCTGTAAATTACTCCGATTAGAAGTTAATGAATGAAATAATGTAAGAGTAAGAGGTATCAAGCTCATATTATGTTCTTTGATTTAATTAAGCTTTTATAGCAGATAAAGTTTTTACATGTCTTCAACTCGTTTTCTATTTCCAAATTTATTCCGATGTCCAATTATTCACATTATTTTAGTATTATTAATGACTGATAGTTGGCTTCGATATTAAAGGAGCTGTTGCGCAAGGAATGCTTCTAGTTGCTACGATATTTTTGCTAAGTGCATGTACTAATAAGTTCTAATTTATATTTTATATACGGGTGATATATACTTTGCTTAATACAAGTAAAAACTCTAGTGTCGCAATTATTCATTGGCATCGATAAGTTTACATACGACTGAGTTAACCATAAAATATATATTTGGCTAAGTTTAGGCTCATATGAATGACAGTTGAAGCAACATCAAATCGCATTATTTAAAATATTTATCATGTGAAATATTTATCATGATGGCCGGGACATTCATTGTTGTGAAAATTAATTAATTTGCAAACTGTTTGAAGGCTTATACAAGCCACAAATAGTGTTAATCAAGACGCAACATTGAATTAACAGTAAGATTTCAATAATCATGTTCTATGGATTTCCATTTTGGATCTCGTCCATAAATAAAAAAAAGCTTATTAATTATTGCAGTTATTGAAAAGATAAAACATAGGCTTTTTAATAATTGCATGTTTAAAATATAATTAACCCTAGGAAACCTGGTGCGCCCGAAGGTGCTAATCGATACAACTTTTTGTCCTCTACAACACTGCGAAAGCAAAAAATTTCTATCGTCCGATTTTTTGGATTTTTTTGATTCATTTTGAAAGTCCCTTTTTTTGACCAAAAGTACGCGAGGTGACTGTTTTTGAAAGGTTATATCTTATTTCTTTCGCACGTACACCTGGCAGTGTTATATATCGTTGGAATGCTAATCACCTGGGGTACAAATCCCGCTAATTCAATGGTCATTGTCCCACCACGAAAATTGATATATGGCGGGAAATTCAAAATTTTCGATTTTTTTCCAACTCGATCTGCTCGTACATAAATGGTTATAACTTTTTTATAAAGACACTTCCTCTACTACGATAAAAAGGTATGTTGGAAAGGAGATTCTCGCGAACATTTTAACGCTTTTAGTTCTTCTCGTACCATGCCAAAAAATTATGGAAAATGGCTTTATAATGCTCAGATTCTAAGGAATTTTGTGCCATTTTGGTACTGTCCGCTAGTTTTATTCATTTTTTGCAGCTATTTGAGATAGTTCTCACAGGTAAGGGGTTTTTCGGTACGGCGAGTTCGAATATGGACTCAGATTTTGTGGGAAATTTGAAATTTTTGGCACTTTCTTGGCATAGTGCCCAAAACGCGTATATTAGCACTAGTTTACAGATTTAGAGGTTTTTGAGGTTGCTGATACCGAATTTTATATTATTTTGATCTTTTTGTATGTCTGTCCGTGTGTAATGCACTTTCATGCATTTTTATGTTTTCGTACGCCTTTTTGTGTGTAACGCACTTTCATTCATGAATAAAATACCAATTAAGCACACACTACATATTTGTAGTTCAAACAATAATTTGAATTGGATTATTCATGCATGAAAGTGCATTACACACGGACAGACATACAAAAAGATCAAAATAATATAAAATTCGCGATCAGCAACCTCAAAAACCTCTAAATCTTTAAAATAGTGCTAATATACGTGTTTTGGGCACTATGCCAAGAAAGTGCCAAAAATTTCAAATTTCCCACAAAATCTGAGTCCATATTCGAACTCGCCGTACCGAAAAAACCCCTAACCTGTGAGAACTATCTCAAATAGCTGCAAAAAATGAATAAAACTAGCGGACAGTACCAAAATGGCACAAAATTCCTTAGAATCTGAGCATAGCAGAGCAAAACAGTCACACCGCGTACTTTTGGTCAAAAAAAGGGACTTTCAAAATGAATCAAAAAAATCCAAAAAATCGGACGATAGAAATTTTTTGCTTTCGCAGTGTTGTAGAGGACAAAAAGTTGTATCGATTAGCACCTTCGGGCGCACCAGGTTTCCTAGGGTTAAGGTAGTAAATTAATAATAAAAATATTTATCATGTAATTAAGTATTTGGACTAAACTGGAAATTATGGGAAAATAAATTTAGAAAATAACGGACTAATCCCATGCCTTGGAATACCGATGCGCTAAGTTAGCGTATAACATGTTTATTGAGTAGAATCAAATTTTTTTTTGCAAATCTAATATAATTACAGCCAAATCTCCCCCGTTATAACCCCCCCCCCTTCCCCGCTTATAACCCCCTCTGGGGAAGGTCGGAAGAAAAAAAGCATAGGGAGTACCACATGAAATTTTTCCCCGATTTTCAAAATTTTCTTTCAATTTTGCTCCAAATTTAGGTAAAATAGTGTAATTTTAATGAAAAAGTGTGTAAAAATGATATATGTATAAAAATAGCCGAAAAACACAAAAAGCACTGTTTTGGCGCGTTTTTGGACCATTTTTCCCTTACGAAAATTTTCCCTGGTTATAACCCCACCCCGGATATAATCACCCCTGGGCCCGGTCCCGGAGGGGGGTTATACCGAGGTTTGACTGTATAATAATTAATAAATATGATTAATAATAACCTATGATCGATTAAACAGAGAATTGATTAAGTGTAGGTCAAAAATTCATGACGGGAGTTCTTTCATAGCTGCGAAAATTTATTGAATTGCAAATTGTTTGAAGGCTTATGGAATCCATACATAGCGTTAATCTAGACGCAACCTTGAATAAGCATTAAGATTATAATAATCATGTTCCATGGTATGCCGTTTTGGTTTCTATAAATAAATAGAAAAATTTAATGCGTGATATGTTAATTTTTGTCTTAAAATTTCAACTATTTGTAAAAAGTCTAAAATTTGAGACAAAAAGACTTGAAATCTTGAATTGAGATCCCGCATGCAATATACAGATCGGTAGCACAGAGTCTTAGCTCGGATTTAAGCCATAAACCATCCTTCTAGAATATTCCAGCAAAAAGTTATGGCAAAAAGTGATCCTCGATATGGTAAATTAGTAATAATTTAAATCTGATTGTTTTAACTCCACAGATCTGCCTAAACAAAACACAGTCGAATTGCTATATAGTCAAGTGGTAACTGCGAGGCAACATGCAGTTATACTAACTTGTGCGAATGTATCTAATAGTATTTAAGTCAATCTAATATAAAATATTTATCATGTTCAAATGATAGTGCTTTAGCGCCAGGAAAATATATAACCGCATTACTCGTATTCGCAAAATATTGTAGTAAGTACGTGTAATAGCAAATCTTTATTACATTTCTTCGAAAATAAATATGAGCGTAATAAAACCATGTAGAAAAACTGTCGAGATATGATTTGGTTAATTTAAGAAAGAAACATGACCCTAGTATTGCGTTTATTGTTCTGCATCGATAATTTTAGATATGATATACGTGGATGGTTGGTCTGGTTTTGGCATTAACTAAATATAGTCAATTCTCGATAAAGTTAAAGTCTGAAACATGGGAAGCTTAACATCAACTCGTAATAATGAGTAGTGATAATTCATAAAATAATTTTTTTAAATTTTAACAAACAAATTGCTTGATTACATATTAATCTAAAAATATTGAATAATTAAGAATCCAAATACAACATGTAAGAATAAAGAATCCAAATCCAATACAACATGATTGTCTTTCATCCGCATTTGTTAGAAATGTTCTGAATTTTCTGGGTCTCATTTGATGATTGATCCCAATACCTGATTTGATCTGGGTTAGTATTATCGTCACAATTTTGTTCCAATTTCATGCGAAATTCTATTTTTTACAGAAACGTCATTGATTTGGCAATCTGCCAAACAATTATAAAAATTTTCATGAATTTGCTGTTTTGGCTACTTGCAGCATTGCAAATAAGACTGTATGTATGTGAAAGCTAAATCTGGGATAATGCTCTATAAATATATAGCTTCGTTTCACTAAAGTATTTTTAGAATATATACTTTGCTATAATTATAAAGGTACATTGTAAGTTAATTAGTTGTCAATAAATGTTAATTATTCTAATCAGTAGAATAAAATAACAATAAATGCAATGATTAAAATTTTTCATGTCTTAGTGACAGTGAGGTTATATTTTGAAACAGGCCGTAGTATTCTGTTAATTTACATATATTACCTAGTGTAATAATGAGTAGTGATAACTCACAGAATAATATTTTAAAGATGTAATAACAAATTTCGTAATCGTAACAACTAACCTCAAAATATTGAATAATTAACCATGGGTCAAGATAATTCTCCGTTATGTCTCTTTTAAAACCACAAGGAATTAAAAGAACTTTAGATAAATTAGGTACTGAAGCGAATTAGCGTCATTTTAGCTTTATAATAGTTAAGTATGTATGAATAATAGTTGTTATATATGTATCGTAAGAATTTTTGCCCCTCCTCCGCGGCTAACCACGCGTCAGAAATCCAGCCGCGCGGTTAACAGCGCGACCGGCTCCTTACACCGAGCGTCCCGAAATTTAAAGTAAGCTATTATTTAAGAGGTCCGATTCTCGGACCCGTTCCAAAATTTATGTCCAGTCTCAACGGACTATGATTTCGGAAGTTTCCCAAGGTCAACTCCGACTGACACCAGATTCTGACGCAGCATCATCGAAATATGTATTTTGTGTAAAAACATCAAACACATCGCAGAGAAAATTTTTCCCGTGTATTTTGCCTGTCACATATTTTGTCCACTGAGGATTTGATGTGCCCTTGTAAAGGGCTAAACTGCATGATCGTGGTGGGACCAACTTGCTCATAATCCTCTCATATTGCACAGCCTTTTGAGCGGATTGGGTACTTATGCAGTCCCCCCCCCATCCAATGGGGGGGGCAACTGCATAATTTTATACAGGATTTTATGCAGTTGCCCCCCCATCCAACAATTTTCGCCGAAAAATCCATAGGGTCCCCCCTATTGATTTTTTTGACAAATTTTTCGGAAAATGATTTTTCAATCCATAGGGTCCCCCCTATTGATTTTTGGCAAAAAAAAATTTTTGGAAATTTTTTTTCGAAAAAATCCATAGGGGGGACCCTATGGATTTTTCGGCGAAAATTGTTGGATGGGGGGCAACTGCATAAAATCCTGTATAAAATTATGCAGTTGCCCCCCCCCATTGGATGGGGGGGGGGGGAACTGCATAAGTACCGCGGATTGACTTCCATGGTAAATAGTCTCCTCGATGTAGTAGCTTGTTCGAAATGTAGCTGTGAAATTATATTTCAGAAGTACGGTAAATTTTATAGCAGCAAGCGAAATGTGTAGTCGCTTTACCACAATTTTAACGCCGTTTTGGGACTATTGCTTCTCACAATATCTTAGCAGTATGTTACTAATTAATTAGTAACTAATCGTAGTTATTTTATTAATAAACTCTTAACATTTCTGTGTAATTATTATTTATTATTGTAATGTAATAATATTAATCTTCATTCATATTACTCCTGTAAGAGAGAAGTTTGCACGTTATTTCTTTTCTCGTCTGTTGACCAATGCAATATAATTATAACAAAACTAAAATAATATTTTCTTATATAAGATGTAGCTATAGAGACAATATCGGGCACAATAAACATGTAATTTATTAGATTTTTCTATGAAGATCCTTACAATGGAATTCTAGATTAATCAATGAACAAAATTTTTTCTATTAATCTTATTTGTTAGATTTCCTGATAAAGCTTATGCAAGGCATATAATCATGTTCATAATTTAGACATCACTTAGTGTAATAATGAGTATTGATAAGTCACAAAATAATATTTTAAAGATGTAATAACAAATTTCGTAATCGTAACAACCAACCTAAAAATATTGAATAATTAACCATGGGTCAAGATAATTCTCCGTTATGTCTCTTTT
>JAKKPZ010000440.1:0-35438 GCA_022814885.1 Ditylenchus destructor | reverse complement strand
TATGAGGTCTGTCCGAGAAAGCTTGGTTTGATATCACAGGCGGTTGTTCGAAAGTTACATGTTGACCTTTCCGTGGGCGACCAGACGGTTTCAATATCGGTTGAAGATTTCTTGTTTGCTGCGATTGTTTAGACATTTCTTCTGTGGACAGACCAGTTTCTAAACACCATAATTATAATTCACTGTTCATTATATTAGGCTTATTAAATACCGTATTTTCTTTAATTGAGCCCCCCTCTATAATTGAGCCCCTCCCTATAATTAACCCCCCCTCTGGAGGGGTATTGAAATAATTACGCCCCTCCCTATCATTGAGCCCCCCCCCAAAATGGTTTCTTCCTAATTTTTTGCTGTTTTTTGCTAGTATCGTATGTCCATAAAAATAGACAAAAATTAATAGTTTAAAGCCAATTTTTAGCTAATTTTAGGTGTTTTAAGATATTTTTAAATTTTTAAAAGGGTTTTTTTACATATAAAGACAAATTTACACGTGTTTTCGAAATTTTATTGCTGTTTTTTTGCTAGTATTCCGTATTAGACAGTTTACCCAAATTTTTGAGCTAATGTTTTGATTATTATTTATTATTTTTTAGATCAATTTTGGACAATTTTGCCCAATTTAGCTATTTTTTGGTTTTTTACATGTCAATTTTAACTGTATTTTTATGTTATAGCTTTTTAATGCTATTTTTACCAATTTTTGTCAATTCTTTAAACTTTAATCAGAATTCTATTTCCTCAAATTTAAAAAAAATGATTAGGGCCCAGATTTTTGCCATTTTAGGATCACAAAATAGGGTTTTAGGATCATGCATTTTTATAAAGTTGCTAAAAATAAAAAAGAATATAATATAAAAAGTATTTTTAGCAAAAAAATAACAAAAAGAAAAAATTTTCACTAATTTTTTTTTTTTTAATTTTTAAAGGGAAAAGATGTCTTCGGGAAACGGAATAAACGGCTCCAAAGGTCACTTTTGTCACAAACGGGCCAAAAATATGTTTTTAAAAAAGATCCCATTCTAACTAAGAAATGTTGAATGGGACCTGTCTAGATCAACTATTCATGATCTCAAAAGCGTTCTAGATCCCCCCGTTTTTTTTAAAAAAATTTTTGGCATTTCTACAAATTTTTGTATGAAAAAAAAAGGAATGGAAAATGACACTTTTTCTAGAAATAGTAAAAAGTGAATGTATTTCCAAAGGAAAAAAAATCGTCATTTTTGACGCGCTATACGAAAAATAATTATAAATTTTGTCATTTTTTCCAAAAAACTTGCAATTTTTTTACCAAATTTTAGCAAAAAAAAAAAAAATTTTCCGTAAAGTGTAAAAAATACCGACAAAAATTCAAATTTTCGCCAAAAAAGGTTTGGCCCAAAATTCAAAATCGGTTTAAATTCTCGAAATTTTGTAAAAACGGCCCCAAAAATCCGAACATTTTGTAAAAAGTCCAAAAATTTTCGCGCCCCGCGAAGGCGGGCGCAAAATTTTTGGGGGATCGCCCTTTGGGGGCGCGATCCAAATAATTAAGCCCCTCCCAAAAATAGAGCCCCTCCCTGAAATAGACCCCCCTCTAGAGGGGTATTGAAATAATTAAGCCCCCGGGGGCTCAATTAGAGAAAATACGGTAACTGTAAGACTGAAAATATTGAATCAAATTCTTGAGCAAATCCAGCTTAAAATGCTAGCTCAAATATCTATCGGGTCCCTCTAAGTTGATAGGTGAAGCTCCGTCACCAGTGTTGTCACTTTTTCAAAAGTCGCTTCCGCCTCCGCCTCCGGAGGCGCCTCCGGCTATTTTTGATCGCCTCCGGGTCGCCTCCGACCAAAAATCGCCTAAAATGCCCATTTTAGCCATGTTTAAAAAAAAATTTTCCCCCAAAATTTTTAAAAAAAATTTTTTAAAAAATTTTTTTTGGCCCAAAAAAAATTTTTTGAAAAAATTTTTTGAAAATTTTTTGGAAAAAAATTTGAAAAATTTTAAAAAAAATTTCCCAAAAATTTTTCTTGTTTTTGTCAAGTTTTCATTAAATTTTCGCCTGCCGGAGGTGCCTCCGGCTATTTTTGAGGGCCGCCTCCGGCCCCGCCCCCGCCTCCGGAGGCCCCCCCGAGCATCCGGAGGCGGAGGCGTGGCAACACTGTCCGTCCCCCACGAATAGAATCTCCCACTTTTTGGGGGTCCCGGACCCCAAACACGCGAGAACCCCCCCCCCCCCCAAAAAAAACCATGATTTTAGGGGGGTTATCAATGTCAGATTTGCGGGTGACATACGTGAAAACGTGACATACGTGTGTCACGTAAAAGGGCAAGTACCCCAGTAGCCGCTCGAATTTGGCCGTGTGATACACCAATCGCTTCCTCTCGACGAGACAAGACGATTGGTACCGGTCTCGCCGACAATATTTGCAACCACCGGAAGATATGGCTTCCGGAAATCCGGAAAATCCCGTATGGATACGGGCGCCGCCATGCAGCGAAGCCGCTGGGGTTCCTATGGTATAATAATCACCCTAAAGCGCAAGTGTCCCTATTCTTGGCCCCGACGAGAAATTCGTTCCCCTCCTACAGGGGTGTGTGATAGCTCATTTTGTAGGTCTCGGCAAGACTAGACGGAACTGCAAAAAGTTCCCCGGCGATCATAAAAAGTGCCATTTTGTGGCCAAAAAGTGTCAAAAATGGCATGTTTTGATGCTACAAAGGAAACTTTTTTTGTTCCGCTTCATTTATTGCAGTTTCGGTGTTAAACTGACCCTTTGGAGATGCCAGAACTGAAAATGTAAAAGTTTGGGCCCGGAGGTCCCAAAAAGTGGCCTTTTTTGCAAAAAAGTGGCAAAAATGACTGTTTTTGATGCTGTACGATTCCCATGTGAGTTAAGGGCGAGTGATAGCTTAAATGAAAGGTCTTAGAAAGTTAGGAATTTAGAAATATTTATATTCAACATTTGAAAATTTCAATTCGCGCCAAAACCGAAAAATGTGTTTTTAAGGCCAAATTTATCTATACAGAAGCAGACTTGGGCGCTGGCGCCCATTTACCCTCTTGCATATTCTAATTAACTCCATTTACAGACACACTAGCTTACCAACAATTGTGTCAAGCGTCGGCCTATACGGTCCTCTAGTACGTAAAATCGTACCGTTTCGGTCAACCGTACCGCTCGGTTTTCCCTGTGGTTCCATAGAGTTTCTATTTCTAGTTGCAGGACCGAACCTTTTTGATGGAGGCGTATTTGGCTGCCTTTGAGTCTGACCAATGGTATTATATGGTGGTTGAAGCCGAGATGCGCCTCTATGACCGGAACTTGTATCCTTAACATTCTTCAATGGGTCTGATTCAGTGAGTGGTTCCGCAGGCACGCCTTGCAAAAGTTCGTTCAAATCTAGCCCACCTCGATTTGGTCCTCTGAAAGTTCCCATGCCCGCTTTTGCTCCTAAACATAATAGATGATAAGACAGATTGATTGCAAGTGTTTAATTTTTATTTTTGGAGGAACATAAATGTTTTCCTCCATTTAAAATATTCCATTCAAAAATACGCAATCGCAAACTCATTTTTATGGCATCTTTCATATACGGTAAAACTGAATGCCTTGCTATTATACCTGTTTGGTATAAATTAGGTCGAACTGTTCAATTTCCATGAATAATGGGATTACCTCTGTTGCACTCATGGTTTGCATTAATCCGGCACGTCGGTACAATATCGTTTCCATAACTGGGAAATAACGTATCCCAATGCTCTAATATGCCCTTTGTGATCGTTTCAACCACATTTATATGCGTGTCAACGCGAAATAGAACTTGTGAAAAATATATTGCCAGATTACTGTAAGGCTCATTTGTTTCTTTGCATTCTGCTACCTTTTGCAAAGTGCTGCCCAAATGGCGCATTAAACGAATTTTATACTTTTTGTTCCCTTTCAGAATCTCGGCGATAGCTTTCCTAAAAATAAATAAATGAATAAATCAGCAGCCTACAATTTGAGTTTAATCTGAATCATTATATCTTCCAAAACAATCCACTAGTCCAGTATTTCCACTCTTACCTAAACCGCAGTGTAAGAGTCACGGCCCCCTGTGGAGAGACTCACCCGTCGCGCCTCCGTTCTAGGCGTGTGATACGTCAATCGCTTCCTCTCGACGAGCCAAGACGATTGGTACCGGTTTCAGGTTTCCCAAATCAGCCAATCCGGAGATATGGCTTCCGGAAATCCGAAAAATCCCGGATTTGGCCAGGTCACAGATCCACCGTCGCGCCTCCGTTCTGGGCGTGTGATACCTCAATCGCTTCGTCTCGACGAGCCAAGTCGATTGGTACCGGTTTCAAGCCCGAATTCGATGACCACCGGAAGATATGGCTTCCGGAACAACCCAACCCTGACCGCTGATGGCGGTGCGCGAAGCGCCGCTGATGCAGACTCCGCGCGTACAGTTAAAGTTAATTTTTACAAGTGATTGCGGCGAAGCCGCAATCACTTGTAAATTTAGGCTATATGCCCATCTTCAATTTTGAAGCTATGCTATGCAAATCAATACAAACTGAAGTTTTCTCAACACAGAAAATTATGAAATGCCAGATATAAGCTAAAATCATATGTGCTGTAACACTATGTGTACTCAAAGAGTGAAAAGTGGAGGGGGTTAGTAGTTTTCTTTTTCTATCCTATAGTTTAATCACAGCGCTGTAGTCTCTCACTCAATCCACCGACGGGGTTGTGTTGTGAAGAAGACATAAAACCTTTCTTTGTCAACATACACAAAACAAAGCGTTTCAAAACGTAGACAAAGATGTTTAGAACCCAAAAAATAGATCGAGCTTTGAGCTTCAGTGGATTAGGAGAATTACAGAGAGTGAATCCGACGGGGATTGCCCAGTGGGTTGAATTTATTTTTGTACACAGAATACAAAAACTCATTCCACATTACACATAGCATCATTACATGTAGCATAAGAAAAATAATAATAATACGCCTAGTAAACTAGTTTGCATAAGGGTTTAAAATGGCCGTAGTTGGCGTTACGTTGTCACCATATTTTAATCAGAAAAGGGGTTCACACCAAAAACATATGATGACAAATTACCGCCAATTTAAAAGCGTTATGCAAACCAATATCCAGCTTTACAAAAAAAGGCTTACTTTATGTCTTCCTTTTTCTCTTTACTCCCAAACGAATCTTGTATCATAATTCCAATATTAGTCGTAGGTCCTGCCGCAACATTTTGCCGTACTGCGATAGCCATAATTCTGTTCAAGAATTTGTTGGGAAAAAATGGATCTGGCTGATATCTTATGAACGATTTTAGGGCGTTAGAAACATCTCCAGCAGTTACTGAGTAATTTTCGAATGAAAATGGCTTAGCCTTAGCACGACGTGATGCAAGCCAACTGTCTCTATATGAAACGTAGTTGATGTATGCCGTCAACAGATTATTTGATTTATTGCTTGACACACGGAATAGGCCCTTGGTGCCTAATTCGCCATTCTAAATAACTTGCAACTGTGTAATAATGACAGATTGAAATTGAATGACAGCTTCGTGATTATGTAAAAAATTTAAAGGCGATTTTTCAACTCATTAAAAGTCACTCCTCATACGCCCATTTTTCTGCTTCTGGAACGTTCATTTTGTACAAAAGGTGTTTTAGGTTGATAATTTCATATTTGTTTATGTCATATATTATTACCTTCTTATTATAAAAATTAAATCAATTTGGCACAATGTCAATTATTATAAAAAGTCACTTACACATTCGATGAACTCAAGTGATTTTCTTACAAATTCTGAGAGTTGCTGACCATTGTCACTGTCTTTCGCTAGGTTGAATCCTTTGAACGTCCTTTTCATCTTTTGAACTACAGGCGGATCTTTGCTAAGAATTCCACTAAACCAAGACCGTTCTGAGAATACCGGATGTTGGCTTGTTTGAGCAACAACATTTTGTGGTTGTGTTGAATTTTGGGGGCTAGTAGCATTTCCGCTGGTCCCTAAATTATATATTGTCTTCAGGTCCGGTATCCTGACATGATCGAGATTATGTCAGACAGATCCTGATCATCATATCATCGAGATCCTGATCACCTCGGGATCATGATCTGCAGGTCAAGGTTCAAGCTCACTTTTTCGTGAACTTGATCCTGAGTTGCAACTCGCGATCGCGATCCTAATCCGAAAGTCGAGGTTCAGGCTCACTTTTTTGATCCTCCACCTCTATTTGCTAT
This sequence comes from Ditylenchus destructor, assembly GCA_022814885.1. Classification (NCBI taxonomy): domain Eukaryota; kingdom Metazoa; phylum Nematoda; class Chromadorea; order Rhabditida; family Anguinidae; genus Ditylenchus; species Ditylenchus destructor. The sequence goes on along the minus strand of JAKKPZ010000440.1, from coordinate 29,214 downwards.
CATTGTTAATCAATTTTGCGCTAATTTAATTTTTACGTTCGTTTTGGTCGAGTTTTACTATATCGGTAATAAACTTGAGGTTACTGCCGTGTCAACTTATGTTAAGATTCAGCTCAATTTTTCGATTTTCGCACTAAAAGGTGCACTTTTTGCGCAAACAATCATTTTGCTTTTCGCTATATTTGTCATTAATCTGATATTACTCTTTCTATCTCAACGTTTTCTCTAGATTTTGATATTTTTCAGAATTTTCAAAGTTCCGCTCAATTTTTAGCTATAGGAGAGATGATCGTTGGAAGGGTCTACTTTTTGAAGAAGACAAAGGAACTCCTTTGTCTTCTTCAAAAAGTAGACCCTTCCAACGATCATTTCTCCTTTACCTAAAATTTTTATATTATAAATTTTCGTGATTAGAATTAAATCATATCCATCCAAATAGGTGTATCAAGAAATCAATGTACTCCTCCCTATGGGTTTTTTTCAAAATCGTGATCCTGATCATGCACCTCGACCTCCGGGTCAGTTTATGAGAACTAGCACTTTATGCCCGGCTTCGCCGGGCAACTTTTCAATTCATTTTCTTGTTGCTTTTGAGACTTTTTGCAAAAATATTTTAGAATGTATTAACTTGTTACTTTCGTCAGAAAAATATCAAGATTTTTAATTAACTATATTTTCAGAGAACTATTTTTTGTCATTTTATTAAAACAGTTTTTGCATTACAATAACAAAAATAAACTAAACAGCAATAATATTTACAGAGCAATTCAACAGAGATAATTTTTTTGCATGCTTGATCAGAGATGATTATGATTTGATCGACTATGATTTTATAGAAAAATTTGTTTCCATACAAAAATATTATTTGATAAGTTTATTCCAAAATTTCTTTATATACAATATTGGTCGTTTTTCTCTCAATTTCTTTATCTTCTGGTAACATTACTTTCAGTTTATCCCAGCTTCTTACTCTTGAGCATGCAGTATACAATTGTCCATGTGCAAAAACTTCATTTTCAAGATTTAGACCAATTTCATCGAATGTCTGACCTTGTGCTTTATTGATGGTCATTGCAAATGCTAATCTTACCGGAAATTGTTGCCTTTTAAACTTGTACAAAGATTCTTTTTCTTCATTTAGTGTGATTCTTGGTATGAATACTTCTTCTGGTTTTTCATTCTCGTTGATAATTAGGCATTTCAGAACGTGATCTTTCATGTCAAGAATTAGCATTCGTGTTCCATTGCATAAACTAATCCATACATTTAAATTTCTTAGACAGATAATGACTGCACCTATTTTCAGTTTCAAACAATGTTTTGGAAATCCAGAAACTTCAAATGCATTAAGTACTTCTACAGTTACTTCTGGATTAGATTCGTCTGGTTCATCGATGCTTGTGTATGTTTTACAGTCACCTTCTAACATATCTAATACAATGTCATTAATTTCATCCACCATTATATTTGTTGGAGCGAGTATAGCTCTCTTAGAAATCTTCTTTTCTCGAATATAGATTCCAAGAGTCCAATGTGTTTTACTTCTTAAGAAGACAGGTATTAGTGCAACTTTGAAGTTATCAATATCGCCTTGATAAAGTCTGTCGTTAAAGTGATTTGTTTCTGGACGCGTGTAAACATATTCGTACAACGGATGAAGTACAATAACTTCTTGGTGACTTTGAATTCGAATTATATTTAGAAAAGCATAAAGTAGATCGTCGTTTATCCATTCTTCATCGTTTGCAATAAGAATATGTAATCGGTCGAACTTAAGATATTTTGTAAAATCAAAAGGACCGTGTTGAGTATGATCTTCATTTTCACATATAAGCATATCTTCAACTGTATTACTTGAGTTCTGTTTCAACTTCAAAGCTTTAGTTCTCCCATTTTGTTTAATTCCTTTATTACTTTCACGTTTTAGTTTCATTTTCTGAGTCTTCGCTGTAAGGTTTTTTCTTTTTCTGTTTCCCTTTTTTTCAATTTGTCCACCTTTGTTCATACCGGCATTATGTTTCTCATTAATATAATTTCCCTTGTCATCAGCGTTACTGTCAGAAATAATTCCGGCATGTGTTTCAATGTGGTTTAACCATTCGTCAAAAGTTGGTTTATTATCTTTGCTTTCATGATTTTTGTTCAAAACCTTGTGGTATTGTTCTCTCAGCTCTAAAAATTCTTCAAATGTTGGCACATTTTCTTTATTCGTGCAATTAGTATTATAGCTCTTATCATATTCCTCTCTTAGATTCAAACGTTCCATAGTATTAGTATTATATTCAGGTGCATGCGATTCAGAACCTTTATATATTCTTTCTTTACTCATACTTGATTCATTTGATTGATTGGTTTGTTTAGTGGTATTTGGTTTAATCGATTTTTGCAGGTTTACTCCTGTTTTCTGGATTTTTACTGGTTTACTCCAGTTTATCGATTTTTGCAGGTTTACTCCTGTTTTGTCTGATTTGTTTGGGTTTACTCCCGTTATTTCCTCGCCACACGCTACAGCACCAACCTTCTCGCACTGATCAGAAGAACAATTTGACATAACTGAAAATGGAAAATTTATTGACTTAATATAGAAAACTGCAGAAACATTCGGGATAGAAATGTAATATACATGTGATAATTTACGATCATTTACTTCATCCAATGTGATAAAAATCACATGTGATAATTTTATTATCAAATAAAATTGAGCAAAATTGCGAAATGTGATGGGTTATAAAAAAATCTAAGTATTTATCACAGAAATTTTTGGCCAGGGCTTCCGCCGCTATTATGCTTTTATAGATAACCTCCTGGCGTACTGAATATAGAAAATTTAAAAAAGAATCTGTAAACAAATGTAATTAGGAAAGGAAATATAATTAGACATTAACAATGAATTATTTTTGCTCGGGATTATTTTGGCCAGGGATTCCTAAATATTTGAAGATAACAGGACAGTAATTCATCGGGATTGATTCGGTAAAAACGTGATACGTATTCAGAGCAAAACTGAGAGACAAAAGAGAAAGAAAAGTATAAATATTGTATTGAACATTTTTATGGGGAGTAATACTGGGGAATAATACCTCCTGGCTTACTGAATATAGAAAATTTAAAAAACAATCTGGAAACAAATGTAATTAGGAAAGGAAATATAATTACTAATTAGCAATGAATTATTTTTGCTGAAATTTTTGTTCAAGAATTTCTAGGGTATTATTTCAAGACAACAGGACGGTAATTTATCAAAGCTCGGGATTGTCTCGGTAAAAACATGATACATACTCACACGTAAAATGAGAGCTAAAAGAGAAAGAAAAGTAGATAAATATTGCATTGAACATTTTTCAATTTTCAGCACTATTTGGGGAGAAATACCTGAATATTTCAATGACATTCACATAAAATGATTTTAGTAAGGCTGTTGCTGCAATTTCGCTTTTCAGAATACGTACAAAAATTTAGTTATTAAAAAAACGTTATAGTAATTTGAGCGGAATTAGTTATATAAAAATATAATATAAGTGGGATGGTAATTATCAAAGCTCGCTAATAATAGCTACAGAAAACGATAAGAGCGCGTACATATTCACATTGGAAATTTATCGCCAACATTTGAATAGATCGAGGAAATCCTTACTATAAATGGAGAATCATTATAGATATGAATTTATTTTCCTAATTTTCATGCTAGGGTAATATTAGAAGATAACAGGACGGTATTTCATCAAAGCTCGGGAATGATTCGGTGCTACATATTCACAGCGAAAATCGTAGTCATGCTATCGCTAAGCAAAACCGAAAAAATAATTATTTAGAAGTCAGCCTATTATTTCAGTGACTCTGAAAACTTTCAGAAATAAAGCAACCGAAACCACTAAATTCACCAATAAAACTGCTTATGAAATTTTTCTGGCAGCTGGCTTCATGTTAAAGAAAAATTAATGTTGATTATTTCATTTCCAATTTTATTTACATTGTAATTGTGCTAACGCACAACGGCCAGGCTTGCGGCTATTAGTCATCAATTTCTGCACTATAACGAAATTCATTTCAATAGAAATCATGCCACTTCCGTCATTACTCATCATTTTAATGCGCTATAACACAATGTATTTTCAGCTTCATTTCCTAAACTAAATCAAATTTGCGAAAACACTTTTCGGAGCTGAACACAACAACAACAGCAAATGATTACCAAATCCTATACTTTTGCAGCCATTGCGTAATACGTGCACAAACAAATGTAAAATTAATTAAAAACAATAACATTTATAACTATATGAAATTTTTTATTATTTAACTTTAAAAAATAATATCAAATTTTAATTCAGCACAAATTATTCCAATCCTTTTCCACTAAATTTTTAAAAAGTAATAATTTTTGTAATTAAAAAAACATAGGTATTCGAAATGAGCTACAAAAACGATCAGAATCATAAAAAATATCATGTTTACTCATCAAATCGCCTAAAATTCATTTTTCAGTTTTGGCGCGAATTCAAATTTTCAAATTTTTTTCAAAAGTATTTCGCTCCCACCTACTCATCAAAACCTATCGATTGAGCTATCACACGTCAAAACTAACGAATGGATCGCGAGATAAAGCGGGTGACACGTTTCCTACCAAAACCCACTATTTTACCCAAAATGGCGCTTTTTTCATAAAATTTACTTATTTTTGTTATTTAAAAAACATAAATATTCGAAATCAGCTACGAAAACGATCAGAACCACAAATCATATCATGTTCATTCATCAAATATATTAAAAACACGTTTTTAAGTTTTGGCGCGAATTCAAATTTTCAAATTTTTTCAAAACTATATCGCTCCCACCTCCTCATCGTGACCTATCGATTGAGCTATCACACGTCAAAAACTGACGACTGGATCGCGAGATAAAGCGGGTGACACGTTTTTCGTCTAAAAAACACGTTTTTCGCTTCTAGAACATTCTAGAAGCAAAATTTCAAAAATCGCTTCCGAACATGTTCACCTACTCTCGAATACCTTTCATTAAAAAAAACCACTCATCTTAAGCTTAATTAGATCGCGAGAAACAGAGCGTTTCATTTTTCAAGGATCTCGCTTTATAGTAAGGATACAGGATCAGGCCAAGGTTCATGCTCAGGATCAGTTGTGTGGATGGTGATCACGATCTTGACGATCATGATCCGTAGGTCATTGCAGGATACTGTCCCGGAAGTTGGAAACTCATAAGCATTACTTCTGAAGGACTTAAGCCAGCCGAAATTCCAATCCCTGCGCTTTTCTAGTTTATGTGAAGCTAAGTCTTCTGTGAAGTAAATACAGTCGACTCTCGATTTACCGCACACATCGGGTCTGGCGATTTTGTGCGGATAATCGAAAGTGCGGTTAATCGCGTGTGCGGTAAATCGAGAGAATTTTGTATGGAGAAAATCCTTCCAGTGCAAAGTTGTGCGGATAATCGAAATTTCCTATATTTTTTGTCATTTTTTCAATATAAAAAATAAAATTTGAATTTCCGAATTTTTTTTTTACTGAATTTTGGCCGATTTTTGCAAAAATTTTGGTAAATTTGGCAAAATTTTTGAAAAATTTTCGAAAAATTTGATGAAAAACAGGAAAATTTTGTATAAAAATTCAAATTTGCGCCAAAAACAGAACCATTTTTCTTTGTGCGGATAATCGAAAATTTTTACTTGGAAATTTCACTTTGGTTCCGCAAAAACCTGTGCGGATAATCGAATTTATCCGCACAAAATGCGGATAATCGAGAGAATTTTGTACGGAAAAAATCCGTTCCAGCCAATTATGTGCGGATAATCGAAAGTGCGGTAAATCGCATGTGCGGTAAATCGAGAGTCGACTGTATTTGACTCGTGCCCATCTGAAATACATAATTGTCATCGGATAGGGACATTTCGTCAAAAGAATTTTTTGCCAAATCTCTATAAAACGGATTTCTAATAAAGTTCTGGAGAAATAGAATGAGTCATTTCACTGTTTCCCGCTTAATCTGGTACAATGCAACAACTTTTGATAACTATAGGGTAGCGCTCATCAGTAAAGACCCCAAAAATATTTTTAAAATAAAAAAAATATTTAAAAAATATTTTGGACTTTTTAAACTAAAATATTTTAAAAATTTTTTTTTATTTTAAAAATTTTTTGCATATTTTGGGAATTTTACTTATATTTTGGTAAATATTTTGGCATTTTTGGACAAATTTTGTGATTTTCTGGCAAATATTTTCGCGGCGGCCGAAGACCGCCGCGAAATTTTTTTTGGCGGAGAAATTTTACCAAAAAATTTTGCCGAATAATGTTTTTTAACGAAATTTTTCAAAAATTTTTTTTATTTTGCTGTTTTTTTTCAAAATTTGTTATATTTTGTTGAATTTTAGCTTTTAATTTAGTCTGAAGTAATAATGAAGGCTAAAAAGCAGAATTAAAGTCTAGAATTGGCAAAAAATAGCTAATTATTGGTTTGGCAACTAAGTCTCCGCGGTTTCATTTAAATACATTTTTCTTTTACGTAACCCTAGATTGCTCATGCGTGTTATATACCGTTGGATAGCTAAGACTTTTCTCTGTGCAACTATGATCGGGTAATATTTTTGCGTCTCAAAAAAATATTTGATATTTGTGATTCCATGAGCCATTCCAAAGTCACCAATTTTCGAGGTATTTTTATATCTTTTGCATGCAAAAAACTTAGGCATTCTATTTCCAATTGTGCAATATTGAAGAGAAACTTGAGTGCTAATAACTACTTTTTACAGAACATTTTTTCATTTGGTGGTTGCTGAGATATGACAATTTTAAGGAACGACACCACCAGAAATTTTGAAAATTTCGATTTTTCCGAATTTTTCGGTTTATGTCCCAACTTTAAACGATCATATCTCGCAGAATTTCAATGCAAAAGTTATTCTGTAAAAAGTATGCTGTAGAGCTAGACCTTACCTACAAATACCGCAATGCCACTTTTTTGAATAGTGCCAAAATGTAAAAAATGATATCCATGAGAGTTGCTAAAAATAACAAAAAATAAATTTTCTGGGTGTGCTTCGTGAGTATCATAATAAAGTAATTGTTATTCTGTAATGGTAAAGTTTGTTATGTGCTGTTTTGGAGAGTAATGGACGGGGTATCGAACGGTATATAACACTCAAGAAAAACGTTGCTTTAGAAGAATAAAAATTGACTTTACAACAACCGCCGATACTTAGTTGCCAAACCAATAAAAAAAATTTTTAATATTTTGCGATTTTTTTAAATATTTTAATTAAAACCGGAATTAAAAAAAAATATTTTTGGGGTCTTTACTCATCAGTCAGATGACCCTATAGCTTATTTAAGATCCAAATTAGCAACACTGCAAAATGCAGCAATCCATGAACAACCTTGCGGAAATTCGAACACAGCAAAATGCTGTAATCATCACCACAATCTGGTGGTCCCTAACTAATAATTTAAAATTAATGGAAAGAAATTAGAGTAAGAGCAGAAAAGGGAAGGAGAATTGATTGTGTAAAATATTTGCGTTTCTTGCCAAATCCGTAGAAAACGGAAATTTCGCCTACTACAGTTACGGTTAGTATAATTGTAGCTTAATTTGCTTAACTACCGTATTCCCTGCAATTACTATCCAAGGAGAAATTTTTCAAACACCCCCGAGGGGAGTAATTATAGGGGATTTTTGTAAACATTTTTGAATATTTAAACCAATTTTGAATTGGTTTAAATTGAAAGGTTTTGAAAAATATATCAAGGATTTATCGAGATCTAGTCGAATATATACTTGTTTTCAGTCATATAGACAAGGTCACAAATGGGATCAAGTCAGCAGTTCGTCCGTATTTGAAGATGCGCTTATATTAGAATATGTGCCTTTTGACACAGGTAATAGTAGGTTTTCTCAGAGGATATGCAATTTTTTCCCAAAAATAGACAGAAAATGTTACTTTATATGTTATTAAAAAATTAAAACTTTTTGGTCTAAAAATGGCCGAAAAACACAATGCAAAAATAAAGATAAATGTGTGTTGAAATTTATGGACAAGTGACTACTTTGTAATGCAAAACAGAGGAACATAACCACACAGTTGTAGGGAAGCGAAGTAGTGGTTGAGAAGTTTGGTCAAACGTGAAACCATGTGATTACCATATTTCTTCTTAAAGGGCCCGGACCCTCAAATACGGTAGCAGGAAGAATATCCATCAAGAAAAATAACTTACGGTCTGCTTGGTTTGGAGCAAACAAGCCTTCACTGTTTGCTCTGCATGTTAGCGTAAGTAGTACAAAGCATAAATAGGGATGAAATATTTTAGCGATTATTGAAGCGTACGATTTCCGTTCATCCATACTCCATAACTAGGTGAAAGTTCAGTAAATTCAATTACAATGTCGCAAATGTCCACAACAAAAATAAGTACACTAACGTACGGTATCACATATCGCACACAGTATGTTTAAAAAAGGTATTATAAATCAAAATTTTAGGAAAATCCATAAATATTAAGCAGTTTTAAAATTTACCCAAATAAATTTGGAAATACATGAACCGGAACAAAAACAACGCCAGATCACTTTCCCGAAAACTAAAAGAAGAGAAAAAAGACAGAGAAAAGAACAAGCTTAAGTCGCATAATGCGACTTTGTTCGCCTATAGCTGCAAGCTTACGACAAAGTGCCTAAGCCTAATCCTAAAAGTATGCCGTCATATGGGTTATTTGCCTAATACCTAGAGTGAGGTTAGAGAAAAGAGATAAATCGAGTTTAGGTGAAGTGATCATTTACCACAAATACCCCCTAGTCGTTTTTATCGGATTTCGCTATAAAACCCACAAATTCACTCCCAGCTTACTTATTGAAGTTCTAATACCGGTTAAACGACAACCAAGCATTATACTGACTACGTGTCAAAGTAACAATTTCATAGTGACTTGAGTGTTTATTTCGTACAGCTCTATGGAGCTCACAGACGTAACTGAAATTGGCTCGTGTCAATCAATAATTAGGCCTACGCCGCCTATGCGACTACGGTTCATGAGGATAGAGATCATACAGTGATATATTTTAACATAGATAGATATATACACACTTAATACATGGTATATGACTTTAATTTGGTTGGACGTACATTTCGTTTAATGTACGTCCTACCAAATTATGAAGCGAACGGTTCAATAATTTTTGTCAGAGTCAAAGTGTCCAATACCAAATATACTGAATTGGCAAATATATAAAATTAGTAAGCAATCTGCTTAGACATATCAAACCATTTTTTGAAAAGTTTTTTGAAAATTCGTTTTGTCAAATTTTAATGGTTTTTGACCAAAATTATATTTCGATCATATTAACCCTTCATTGCCGAGTGTATCCGATCGGATACTCTTTTGATTTGCTAAAGACTTCACAAAAAGAAAGAAACAAATGAGTGTTCATTATTCATACAAAGAGTGTGTCTGTAAATAGATCACATGTACCGCTGTTCCAAAATTCCGAAAAAGCCAACGCACTATCAAGGGTCTTTGAGTCTAATTTCACTTCTCAGTGGACACCAATTTTTGATATCCAAGAGAAGGAAACCTCTAAACTATCTTTCTGTGAGATTCAATTTTCGGATATTGCTGACATTCTAAAACATCTAAAGAATCACTTCGACAAATCACCTGATAAAATTCCTAACTACTTTCTCAAAAAGTGCGCAGAATCTCTTGTTTCTCCTCTCCAGTACATATATTCGTATTCCATAATGTCAGGTGCAATACCTGAAATTTGGAAAAAGGCGGTAATCATCCCAATTCCAAAGAAATCAAATTCTAACAACCCAAATGATTACCGACCCATCTCCATTCTTTGTCCAACCCTCAAAATTATGGAAAGAATAATTTACGACTCCCTCCTTATCCACTTCGAGAAACATCAGATTCTGCCTAGTTGTCAACATGGCTTTCGCAAAAACCGTTCAGTTACTACTCAGCTTTTGCAAACTTTCGAAGACTTCTCAACGGCCATTGAACAAAATCAATGGGTCGATGTAATCTATTTCGATTTTTCAAAGGCCTTTGATACTGTACCTCACAATAGACTCCTAGAAAAACTTGAATCTTTAGGTGTTACTGGTCAAATGTTAAACTGGATAAAATCTTACCTTTCAGATCGTTCCTTTAACGTAGTTGTTAATGGGGAATTTTCAGAAACTCAACCAGTCAAAAGCGGGGTACCTCAAGGCTCGGTGTTAGGACCACTTCTCTTTCTCTTCTACATTCATGATCTTCCCATATTTTGCAATACCCCAGGTGTTTTTACTAAACTTTTCGCGGATGATTTAAAGGCCTACCATATCTCTTCTCCAAATATTTTTTCTTTCACAAAACCACTAAAAGCCTTTATTAACAAACTATTACTGTATTGCGAAATTAATGGGTTGAAAGTGAATGTCCAAAAATGCTCCACTATGCACCTTGGTACAAACAACCCCTGCCTTCCGTACTCGTTAGACAACTCTGTAATTCCAACCATAGGCGAAGGTAACTCAGTCAGAGACTTAGGAGTCCACTTTTCTAACAACCTTAAATGGGATAGTCACATCCAAATTATAGTTGGGAAAGCTCGTAGGTCTTCATTTACCATCTTTAAGTCGATAAAAAGTCACAACGCAAATACGCTTACCCACCTCTTCTGCACTTTTGTACGACCTATACTTGAATTTTCATCTAGTGTTTTCAATCCTTACTACGCTAAAGACATAAACGCCATTGAAAAAGTTCAAAAACAATTCCTTAAACTCGTTTTTAAACGTTGCACATTTGGAAAGGAACCACCTTCTTACGAAAAACTACTAGAACTTTACAAGATTGAGTCACTTGAGCATCGTAGACTAAAAACAGACTTTGTTCTATTCCACAAATACATGTTAGGTATCATTCCATTAGAAAACCAAACTGCTTTTAAATTCATCCAGTCCAAAACTCGTGGAGAAAAGTACAAATTCCAAACAACTGCCGCCAAAACTACTTTACGTTTTCAATCGTTTTTCGTCCGAGTCTCTCGTCTTTACGCTAAATTACCTCTAGACATTAGACAACTGAGTTTAAAGGAATTTGTGAGTAAGATCGATCCATACATTACCAAATACTAACTTTATCTCTCTTCAAGTTTAATCACTGTATGTAAAATGACGATTTCGCTCACGAGTTCCATTGGAGATAATTGACCATCACTTCGGTGAACAGTGAGAGCAATCTCACTAAAAGAGTCCAAAGAAGAATTAAGGGAGAAAAAATATGAGGTGTAGGCCGGGGACTCTGCATTAAGTTGTGGGGATGATCCGGTGACGCCCACTCCTAGGCATTACTCTCCTGTCCTGAACTCCAGAAATCTGATTACTTACAGTTCTCCAAAAACACTAAATCATGCTTCACAACGTAAATTGTTACATCTGCTTTGAGTTTGAAACCGAAAGAAATACCCCTCTCCCTCAATAAAGGCTTTATTGAAAATCCATCTTCATTGTTGTTGTAATTGTGTATCATTTTCACGTCAGATTGACATCAATTGTAGTCGCATTTTAATGCATAAACGTTATTATTATTATTATTATTATTATTATTATACATAGAAAAGAGAAATAAACAATAGCAGACATCATGATTTTGATAAAGACAGCTCACCAAAAGGAAAGCTAATGGTAACGCAGACATTCTGCCTTTTGTCTATGGCTCCGGCAATGAAGGGTTAACATGTAAATTTAGCATTGCCTCAAAACCATGAAATTAAGAATAGGTATGCACAATTGAGAGACGGACCGACCTAAGTTGAGACCTTATACTTACTACTTAACGAATTTTGCTTCGCATTTCGGCCAAACCCAAATGTAAAAAAGTTATGTTTCTGTGAGACTCAGACCCTAATTAATCATTCCGTGATAAAATATGGGTGAATCTTTAATCCCTCCCCCATAGAAAGTTGACAGGGCCTAAGGTCGGACTTTTCACCTGGGGCATTGATTTCATGCTCAGGGGCTCCCATTCGGTGAGAAAACATGCCCGAAAAAAATTTTTGAAATTCGCATGTTGGACCCCCTGTTTTTACCCCCTCAAAGTTAGGCCACGCCCCTTTTTTTTCGTGTCTGGTGGGTATTGTTTGAGAATATCCAGCAAGCGCCCAGAGGCGTGTGATAGCTCAATCGCTTCCTCTCGATGAGCCTGGGTGGGGAAAATTGAAATTTTCGAGATCTAACGACAGGAATCGAAGTTATGAGCCCTGAGGGCATTTGTCGAGATCTGGCGTTCCTGACCACCTCCAGAGGCGAATGAGGTGTCAAATGATAGCTCTCGGCGAGACAAAACGAATAGCACAAAAATTTCAGACATCGGACCACACATGTCGAAGTTATTTGGCCTAAGCACATTTAGCTTAAAATGGCTTATATAAGCCATTTTGAGCGTGCGTTGGAGCGGCCGAAGGCCGCGACGGACGTACAACCCAATCAGGAGCTCGACAATTAGGTACACGGTGTGTGGCAGGGGTGGGCTTCGGATTCGGGAAAATTCGGTACTTTTGGCCATTCGGGATTCGGTATTCGGGAATTCGTCAAATTTTCCCGAATTTTCCCGAATAAGCACTGGATAAAATGACCTCGCCCGACCGCGCCCGATAGGGCGCGGCCGGTCAATTTTTTAAAATTTTGGGAAAAAAGTGAAAATTTTCATTGTCAGGTGACTCCAAACTTCAAAATTTTCGCCTGCGGCGCTATTTTTTTAGAATTCTTCTTATTAGATAATTTCCTTATTATTATGCTTGTTTTATGCTTTAACGGAAAGTTTCTAAACAACATAAAACTTGTTTTAGACAACTTTTGTCTCGTTAAGCACTATTAGCATATAAAATTAATCTCTTATTCTTGAGTTTAGGACCATTGGTGAAGAAGGAAAATTACGCTGATTTCTCTCTTTTCCCTTTCTACGGCGCTCTTTTCTCCTTAGTTCTGTAGTATGTCTCGTTGTTTTCCAAAATTTTTGGCCGAAAATTTGTTAAATTTTCAATAAATAATTAAAAATTTCAATGTTATAATTTATTTCATTGATTTATTTTAGTCAATTTTTAACCCTTCATTGCCGGAACCATAGAAAAAAGGCAGAATGTCTGCGTTACCATTAGCTTTCCTTTTGGTGAGCTGCCTTTATCAAAATCATGATGACTGCCATTGTTTATTTCTCTTTTCTATGTGATCTTTTTACAGACACACTCTTTGTATGAATAATGAACACTCATTCATTTCTTTCTTTTTGTGAAGTCTTTAGCAAATCAAAAGCGTATCCGTTCGGATACACTCGGCAATGAAGGGTTAAAGGAAAAGCCCATTTTTCAATAATTTTTGCCTGCGGCGCTTTTATTACCGCGAGTTTTTCCCTATTTCTGACTAAAGACAATGGTATAGGGCAATAAAAAAGCGTGGATAATATCAATGGAACTTGATAACAAATGACGTATATGTAAATCGAAACAATAATTGAAAATATAAATGCACCGAAAATTGTAAAAAAATATAGATAACAGGCAAAAATTTGAAAAAAAGTTGATTTTTGAGATTTGATTCGGAATTCGGATTCGGTAAATTCGGGAAAATTCGGTACTTTTGGCCATTCGGGATTCGGCCTTCGGGATTTTAAAATCTCAATTTGGCATTCGGGATTCGGGCTTCGGGATTTTAAAATCTCAATTCGGCATTCGGGCTTCGGGATTTCAAAATCGTCCCGAAGCCCACACCTGGTGTGTGGGCCATGCCGGGATCCGAGCGGCGCGCAGCGCCTAATTGTCGAGTTCCCAAACTCTTTATTGTAGGTATAACGCAACGATTACCCGTATTATACCCTGTAAAATCTATACCGTTTTCTAGACGGCCGAAGGCCGAGTTCTTTTCGCGTAGCGAATACCAAAACTGTTATCACCCAATTAAAATTTATTGACCAACGAATTCAATCTAAACCACGAATATAGACTCCCGACAGCTAGCCGAGCTCTGCTCGGCTAGTTGGAGAAAGATAATTCTATCTTTAATGAAGGATACGCATTCTGAGGAAATTTATTTAGGCTAGCGTGGGAATGTAAATTTTAGTCGCTTATAACCGTAAAAACAGTAAGAACACCCCAGTTTGAATCAAATTGATGAGTTTGATAATTGCCAGTGTCGTTCCGTCTTTGATGTTTAGCGAATTCCCGAGTTTAGTTAATTAATTCGAAGAATTAAAATTCAACAGTCTGAGCTTTTCCTGTGAATTCATCCATTTAGTTTATCGCTATTTGACTATCGCCAAATTTGACACCTATCAAATTTCTTCGTTTATAAGTAACTTTGATCGCAGAGATGAAAGTGGTTAATATTATTTACATTTTATTGGCATTTATCATTTATTTATTTATATAGGTAAAGCTTCAATAATAATTAAATAAATTGCAATCTTTCTTGAATTTATCTAGTTATTTTAATTATCACAAGTTTGTCAGTTAAAAGTTAAAATATTGGTTTGGAACATACGTCTTGATGGAGTTTTCAAACATATTTCAAACTTATGTTCAAAAACACTAATTTTGACGGTCAAGTAGTGTAAATCATGAGGTATCTCAATTTGGAAGGGGGCTAGCGCTAATCTGATATTGCTAACACTAGGTTCACGCACGTGGGGAATCCCCCGGGGGATTGTGGAGGGGATCCCCTGGGGGTTGAGTGTTCACGCAAAGTGTTCATGCAACCGGCTGGAAAGGGGAGGGGATCCCCATGGGGATCCCCCGGGGGATTGGGTGTTCACGCACAGAGGGGATTATGGAGGGGATTGATTCATAAAAATGAAAGTCAATCGTTTTGTGTACATTTTCTCCCGTTTTCACTATGTTGGTTATAAATCTGTTGTTACTGACTCTACTTCAACTTTTTCTCAAGATTTCGATTAATGTTTCAGAATAATTCAATTTTTTTTTCAATTAATTCATATTTTTCCATTTCTGCAGTTTTTTTGCTATGTTGGCAACAAATCTGATGTTACTTGCTCTAACTCAACTTTTTGTCTAGATTTACATGTCTAGATTTACTTGTCTAGATACATGTCTCGAAAATTTTGCAATTTTTGATTTTTTCGTCAAAATATGTATTTTTCTTGACACACTCATTTTTGACTATTTTGTCTGCATTTTTCTTGCATTTTTCACTATAACTTTCATATATCTTCCGGTGGTGCAACCAGGATTTTTTTTTGGGGGGGGGTACGTTTCAGTGGAAATGGCCATTTTTGGGGGGGGGGGTACCGCGTGGAGGGCGCGACCGACTTTTGGATTTGGGGGGGGGGGGGGGGTACCGGATCAAATTTTTGCCCAAATTTGCACTGATTTACACTCATTTTTTCAAATTTTCCCATTTGGGGGGGGGGTACGTACCCCCGGTACCCCCCTGGTTGCGCTAGTGATATCTTGTTAAAATATTTGGTTTTTTGGGAAATATTTGGTTCTGTGGTACAAAAAATGGTCTTTTGAGGTTATTGCAAAAAAAAAATTTGATATAGTCTATTCTATATAGAGCACAATTTATGCTCGCATAACTTGTTCTGAAATTCAAATTTTCAGATTTATGGCAAACATAGAGAAACCCTTCCAAAAATGAACAAAGAGTTCGAAAAATGCATATAAAAGATTTAAAATATATAAAAAATTTTAAACTGTAAGAAAATTAAGCAAAAATCAGGAAATACGGGACATAGATAGAGTCAGCAACAGCATATTCAGGCCAACTTCGTGGTAGTTTAAGGTAACATGCAGGATTTCTGGTGATAATCAGAAATTGATTATCATGTTTCCCATTTCTTTATGTCAAAAAACGTCTCTATATCAGCTTTTTGTCTAAATATCAATGGATACAGAAAGGGTTCGTACATCATCAAAAATCGGAATATTTTCAATATCATGTAATCTAACTAGGTTATTTGTTACAAACTCGTGGCATTCATACAGTAATTGAGATGTATTGATAAGTTCAGATGTATTCAAAAATGTATGCAAAAATCGAAAAATTGTGAAATTAAAAAAATGTTATCTGAAAGTATGAATCCAATGACGGAAATCATATGACGAATCTAATCAACTGATGAAAATAGAACAAAACGCCAACCAAAACACAAAAGAGACAATTTTAAGCCGAAAATGAGTGTGTTTTCATAAAGTGCACTTTTGAGTTCGAAAATTGAAAATTTTTTAAATTCTATTAATTTCGTCGAAATCTGGAGAAAAAGTTGAGATATAGTCAGTAACATCAAATTTATGACAAACATAGCGAAAACTCCAACAAAAGTTGTATTTTTAAGCCGAAAAATGAGTGTGTTTTCAAAATGTTCACTTTCTAGTACGAAAATCGTAAAGTTTGAAAATTCTTTAATTTCATCAAAATCGGAAGAAAAAGTTGAGATAGAGTCAGTAATGTCAAATTTATGGCCAACATAGCAAAAACGCAACAAAAATACACTTTTAAGCCAAAAATTGAGTGTTTTTGAAGAAACTGCATTTTCCACGCGAAAATCGAAAAACTATGAAATTCTGAAGAATGCATCAAAATCTCGAGAAAAAGTTGAGATAGAGTCACCAACATCAAATTTATGACCAACATAGTGAAAATACAGTGAAAAACGGCTCTAAAGTTTATTTTGGCTTCAATCCCCCGGGGAATCCCCCGAAAAATCAAATCGATTTGATCGGTCGGGGGTTCCCCCGGGGAACCCCCGGGGACGATTTCCCCACTTGCGTGAACACCAACCCCCGGGGATCCCCCGGGGGATCCACCGGGGGATTCCCCCGTTGCGTGAACGCAAATCCCCTTCCCCCTCCACAATCCCCCGGGGGATTCCCCACGTGCGTGAACCACGCATAAGCCCTTTAAAATAAGATTTTAGAGGGCTTAGCAATACCAGATTTGCGCTAGCCCCCTTCTAAATTGACACCACTGTAATACTAGTTGTTAAGATGTTTCAGCCAATAGCTTGTCAGCCACCCTATATCGAGATTGGAAAATATGAGCGATGCGTAAAATATATGGATGAGTCTTTGAGCTATGACGAAGCCCATAAGAAATGCTTGGATGAAGATGGCACTTTGGCTGTGGCTTACCCTGACATGTCAGGCTGGACAAAATGAAAGGTTTATCATGAAACTCTTCAGATTTTACAGAATCTGTATTAATATAAAACTCATCAAATAAGCAATATTAAGATTAGCACAGCTTACAACGCTATTGAAATGTTTCTTGGTCAAGGCATTTTCTACTTTTAGCTGCCGTCTTGCAAAATACAAAGTCCGCCACTACGAACTACACTGCATGGATCGTGAGGGATTATACGGAGCCGAATAATTCCAATTTTCCAGACGGTAAATCTCGGTGGGATCCGCACTGTACAAAATTTAAAACACCTTGAAACGCATTGTGAAGCAGGGTCTTTTTCGAAACTGCCTTATTTCTGTGAACGTTACAAATATAATCCATGTGGGCCAGATGGCAACTATCAGAAATGGTCCTACCGCGATGGCCATTGCTTTAAAGTACGTCAAAATTTATTTTGATCAGTTTGCTTAATCATAATTAGTATGTTTAATAGGTCATTACTTCGACAACTGAATTCACATTCGATGAAGCAAATAAAGCATGTCGTGATCTCCCGGGAAATCGCACCCGCTTGGCCACAATTTACTCAAAAAGTCAAAATATGTTGGTCACTAGTAAGGCTTTATATCTGTCCGATTTTTTATGGAAAGCGATATACGTGCATTGTACTGATTTTACGGCTTAAACTCATTGCACGAACAAGTATAAAAATTCTATTATGTCATTTCTATACTTCGAAAATATATTGCGTTGTTATAACTTATATCGTTTTTAGTTTAGAGTGATTTAAATTCTTCGGCTCATGCTGGATTTTTTAATCCTTGAGCCATGTTCAAAAATTCCCTTATCTCGATACAAAAATCCGCCCATAGGCTCAGGGTTTAACTCTTTGGACCCTGCTCGAGGCAAATTGTTCTGGGTCGGGTGTCAACCTGGAAACCGAATAATCAATTTAAACTAGGAATATCCATCTAATTTGATAACACTTTATTGGCGCTTAAGATTAAAGTAAATGAGACACTTCTTATATTATTGGTATTTCTTATTGCAGAACTGCTTGAGGATGAGGGTTTCCGCTGTGGAGAGAAGTGCGGCAAAGCTGGAGTAAATACTTGCTATATATCGTAGGCTGTACTATGAATCTTTTTGATATAGTTTTTACTACATATGGTACCAATATACAAGCACATAACCCGCCCCTTCCCCATTAAAATCAAAGTCAAAACACTTACCATCGCAAAATGTGCTCCATATTTGTCCCGAGCAGAAAAATTGACATTTTTCCTCATTTTATCACTTATGTTTGAGCAAAAAGCCATTTTTAGGAAGCTTTGACAAAAGCAACATGGATAGGATTATACTTCACAAAACATTTTGGTGGCGATCCAGAAATTCAAGACCATGGCGTATGGGTCAGTGCGCCCGATATGGACGGTTAACAAAAGTACGAGTAAAAGCATTTAACGAAGATGGAGAACCGAGGCCAATATCCATGGGCAGGTGCTCAACCAATAATAACTTGGACATGGAAAGGACTTGAGTGATGATTAATACCAATATGCTTTGGATTGATGGGGACTGCAATTTTAAACTGAAGGCAGCTGTTTGCAGTCAGCCATATGCTAGTGGGCCGAATGGATATGATCATGCATAAAATGGAACTGTCACTTAATATCACACTAAATTATCAATTCAGAAAGCAATAACTATTCTGATTTGTGTCCTACAAAATAAAAAGAAACGTTATGAGATTATTCAAAACATTGTTAATAACAATTAATGGCGTTTTGTACCTTTGAAAGTAACAAAACTTTTATTAAACCGCTAGAAAAGAAATATAGTAGAGATACTGATGAATGTTAATTATGGATATTCTGTACATGCTACGTACACTATGTCAGTACATCACATGTCACATCGTTTTTAAAAATCGTTACAACACCGGTCATGAATAATCGCAATGCCCCGCATATGTAGCAATATTATTATTCTTATTAAAAACACGAACCAGTATTTGTCCGAGTCCGAAGTATTTCATAACTAGTAAGGTGGAAAGGGCGCGGCAAAGCCGCGCCCGTCGAATTCTCTTGTGTTTGGTATTAGTTATCATATTTTTCCATTTTTCAAATTTTCGATTTTTCAGTTTTTCCATTTTCAATTTTCAGAATTTTTTCTTCGGGATTCTTTCGGTTTTTTCCGTTAGAATCTCAGTTGTTCTGTCTCGAATCATGGATTTGGTAACTTAAATCTCGAATCATGGGTTTGGTAACTTAAATCTCGAATCATGGGTTTGGTAACTTAAATCTCGAATCGGTCTCTGTCAACTTCAATCACAAATCATTCAGTGTATCGAAATACCCCGTTCCTGCAATTTTCAGCTTTTTCGGCCTTCAAGAGTCAAATTTTCAAAAAATGGATTTTTCTGGATAAAGCCACTTTTTGGGTCAAAAATCCAAAAACCGAACCCATTTTCGGATTCAGCGTATCGAAATACCCCGTTCCTGCAATTTTCAGCTTTTTTTGGGCCCTTTAAGAGTCAAATTTTCAAAAAATGGATTTTTCTGGAAAAAGCCACTTTTTGTGTCAAAAATCCCGAATCTGACCTTCAAAAACGTCTTACGACCACTTTTTCATGCATTCCGAGCGTTTTTTTGGTTTTTTGGCCCCCCCCCCCCCCCGGGCCCCCCCTGGAAATCGAAATAAGCCCCCATGAATTTTTTTATTTTTTTCCCGATAATTTTTCACCCTGAATCCGAATCCGTCTTCACTTTTTTCCACCGCTTGACAGATCTCGAGATCTCAGCGTTCCACACAAAGTCCACCTGCACATTATATATAGGAAAATCAAATCGAATGTCACAAAATATATGAATACATATGCTTACTTAATGTTAATCTTTATATACCTACAATCCAGACTACGAACAAACTAAGCGCGAAAGGGATTAAAACAACTCTTGGAAATAATCACTGTGAAAAGACATTGTCATTAATAAAAATCAATCAGCTCAAAAATCAGTCGAGATCATCATAATATCGACGATTCTTGGTCTCCTCGTGTCTAACAAATGCTAAAAAGCAAATAATTAGATCAACTTAAAAATAGGAACAGAAACCTTTCAATTGTTGCTCTGTCATTTTCGTGTTCGTCGGGAAAGGCAACCACGGCAATCGGCAGTGCATGTAATGCTCGATAATAATGTCCGATAGAACCTGGATAAGTTTGGTCACTCGGTTCATTTCGTGCTCCAACAGTCGCGGAATTCTACTCTGAAATTAGAATGAACATTTAAAAATGTGTGCTTAATCGCGTGTTGTGAAAACATAATATATAACTAGAACGAATTTTTCACAAAGAATCTCGAATTTTATACTTGCAATTTTAAATTTGATTCAATTACATGTAATTTTGTAATTGATTCAAAGGGAATGGGGCGCATATAAATTTTCTCTCTATCCAGGGACTATAATTTTGTAATTCGTCCCCTTGCTCGATAAACGAAAAGACGCATTTCCAGAAACAGACATTTTCGATTACAAAATTACATGTAAAATTACAGATTACATGTTAGTATGATAGGCCCCAGATCTATTTTCAAGCTATGTTAAAATTTCCATTTCAGCGGACATTTAGGAAAAATAAGCATATGTTTTTATCATTACATGTCTACCATAAGTCCTCTACCGTATTTCCTCCAAAACAAGCCCCGGGGCTTTTATTTTTCAATGTCCCAAACATTCGCAAATTTTTTCTCTAACCTCTCATTTTTACATACTATTTCTCTTTCTCTAGGGGGCTTATTTTAGAGCGGGGGCTTATTTTTGGGCGGGGGGCTTATTTTAGAGGAAATACGGTAATTACTGCGACCCCTCAAATAAGTCCCCCATGCAATAAAGAGACAATAATTGTTTACTTGACTACAGGGTGGGCCAACTTTTTCCCCTTATTGAAATACTTTTCCAGTCATGTAGAACTAGCTTTTACGTAATAAACTAAACACTTTGAGAAATGTTCACGTGAAACATATCGCACCATCTTTTTTTACAAAGTGCAAAAAATACATTTTTAGGTTAACATTTTTGTTTTTTGAATTTACGGTATTCTCATTTTATTGAATATGAACGTTACCTGATATTCGAAAAGTGCATCCTTGTTTTGTAGTACCTTGAGATAGGCATCCCTTGCTTTTGCAGCCATTTCGCGATTTTCAGGATTAGTGCTGTTCTGAATTTTTTTAAATTATTTGAATATTCTAAAAATGAACCTCCACAAAACCTCCTAGTGACTTACTTTGTAATCATCGTTAAAGTATTCAATTGTACATTCTGCAACGAAAACAGACAATTTATCAGTAATCTTCGCTTGTTTCAGAACGAGCAAAATGTCCTAAATTTATATGAAATTTTTGGTGTTAAATTGTTATATTATAAATTCACTTGTTCGACGCTCTTTGTATTTATATTACAATCTTTGTACGAAAAATTCTCACGCAATAGAAAATTTCTCCCAATACAGACCTTTTTATGAACATTCAAAAGATTTTCTACAGTTAAACTTAATTATGTGTAAAATTAAACTTCGAAATTTTTGCAATATTTAAACAAAATTTTGACCCACAGTACGACAATTGCAATGGAGTTTTCATATTTCGAAATTAAAAGTAATTTTTTAGAGATGGTACTAAAGTAAAAACTTACTATGATACCTACATGGAACTTAGTGGTTTTCACGAGGCATCCGATTTCGGTTGTCACATAAAGATCATTCATAACAAGCATGGCTTCTTTGACCATTTCCCAGTGTACATAGTGGCGAAACTTGCTAAAATGAAAATTATTATTAATTTTATTATTTGTTTCTTCTCAAATATAACTGGCAGAGTTTGCGCTCTTTGGGCGACTGGCATCTTTTCATTTTAAATATACATAGGATTTTGTTATAAAAGAAAACAAAAATTATTCCTAAGAATCTAGTAGCAGATTGCGTCTGCCAAAATGGCAACGTCTCTTTGTGTCAAAGTGAATTGGTGCCAAAAATTTGACGCATTCGCTTCGCCAACTATTTGTTGACGCAAAGCCCGCTACATTTGAGAAGAAACAGAATAAGAAAATTTAAATGTAACCATATTTTCGTGACTGCAAGCATTAACAGCGGGAAATAGTTGTATGCGTAGCCATTTGTGAGGCAAAAGGTGACAAAGTCGTCATATCCCTTTTTACATCCATAAATGACCAGCGCCTGTTGTTGCTTTGAACTCATTACAGAAGCCATTGCTGAAAATAATTACTAAATGTTTTATTGTACAGTACAAGCACAAACGCGTAAAATCATTGTTAAAAATTATCAACGTGTATTCTCGAAATGAAATTGCAAATAAAACGTTAACCAGTAGTGGTGCGGTATCAGCCACAGACGGGCATTCTTAAAACGAATTCTCGAATAATTATAAAAATGCTGTCTTTAGAGAGGAAACTATAAAAAATGACTATATTTTGAATTTCTCTGCACCAATCAATAAATAATTGTGTTGTTTAGTACCACAAATTGTTTTCAATATGACCCGATTACGTTTTAGATGCAACTAAAGCCGCTCATAAATGTCAGAAAAACTTATAATAGGCTGATTTAATATTTTGAAGGTTTGGAATAAAGAAAAATAGATCACAAGTCCGAAATAAAGATGATCTGTAAAAGAGAATGTTATAAATCAGCCCACTTACAAGGGTGGACCTTAGGCGCCTGGACGTCTCTCTATACTTAACTACAGTGGCCACACTATTTCGTACATTATACACAACAACAGGCACAAAGGAGTTAGTGATGAAATCACGAATCATCATAGGCAAAAATCGGTCCGCCGGACCGATTTTTGTCTATGCTGCAGAACAAAGGAAGCATATTTATTGTGTAAAAGATAGCCATTGATTTTTTATTTCATTGTGTATGTCTACGAAATAGTGTGGCCGCTGTAGTTAAAGTATAGAGAGACGTCCAGGCGCCTAAGGTCCACCCTTGCCCACTTAAGTACAACTTTTATACATAACTAATACGTTACTCGTAGATTGTAACAGTAAGAATCGGTTATGGAGGCGCAGATTTATCATACATATGATTGAAGATACATAACTCCTCATAAGCAAAAATTTCGTATTTTTGAAGTGGGCCTTCGCGCCGATTGGCCAAGCGTTCTAGGTGCTGAGAAGGAAAAAGAACTAAACGAAAAAGAAATTTTGTAACTCTCTTAAATAATCAGTTAGCTTAATTAAACAGTCACCCAATTTTAAACTGACTGGTAAATTTACATTTAATAAGCACATAAATAGACCGTTGTGGCAAAGCAAAAGAGGTGGAAAATAAACTTGTTTTAGACATTTTCAAGAAGACCTTTAATTGCATAATTTTTCATTGCGATTACTCGAATCTCTAATAATTCCAAATCAAATTTTTATTCTAAAGTAACAGTTTTACTCTTGTTTCACTCTCGACTTTAATCCTACTATATAGTAAGTGGACGATGTCCGCGTACGTACGTATGTATGTACGTATATATGGGTATGTCACTTTTGAGTTCTGCATGTTCTAGGCATGCTAGGACTGTTTTGCCAGGGTAATATTATGTGTCCGGGTCTAACTAGATGCAACGTAGAGTTTTTAAAATTGTCGTCAAGGAAAAATTATTTTTTCGCTAATGGGTGACTGTTTTCATGGGTAAAAAATGAACATTTTTAACATTAAAATGGCACCTATCTAGAAATGCTCCCCATGATCTAAATACAGTCGTCCCTCTCTAATCCGGCGCGATCCGTTTTGGCCAAAATGTGCCGGATTAGGGAGGGTGCCGGATTGGAGAGGGCCGGATTAGAGAGGGAATTTCTATACAAAAAAATCCGTTCCGGCCAAATGGTGCCGGATTAGAGAGGGTGATCCCAAGAATGGGCAAAAATACACAATTTTTTAGTATGAATAAAACCTAGCTAGATCTTAAAATTTGAAATTTTGAATCTTAAATTTGAAATTTAGATAAAAATTTTGTTTGAAAAATGAATTTTTGGTGTGAAATTCAAAAATTTTCTCCGGCCGCCGCCAATGGCGGCGGCCGGAGATTTTTAAAAATCGGCGGAAATTTTTAAAAATCAATAGGGGGTACCCTTTTGACACTTTTGAGGCCTGACCCCGAAAATGTGCCGGATTAGAGAATTTGTGCCGGATTAGAGAAGGTATTGCCATACAAAAAAATCCGTTTCGGCCGAAATGCGCCGGATTAGGGAGGGTGCCGGATTAGAGAGGGACGGATTAGAGAGGGACGACTGTAGTCGGAAAAAGTCGGTGAAAAAGTACCTAAAATTTTTTTTCGCTAATGGGTGACTGTTTTCATGGGTTAAAATGAAAATTTTTAACATTAAAATGGCACCTATCTAGAAATGCTCCACATGATCTAAATAGTCGGAAAAAGTCGGTGAAAAGTACCTAAAATTTTTTTTCAAACAATTTTTAAAAATACTAAAAATTCTGGATCAAAAGTGTTCCATGCATGTTATCTGGATAAAAAGCGTTCCATGCATGTTAACGAGATAAACAGTATTCCATGCATGTCGATTCATGCATTTAGCATGAATCAGAGATTATTACCCTAAGCATGTAACAGCCTATGCGTAAAACATGACTAGCTGAGTCACCTCAGCTAGTACTAAGGTATTTTTCCACTCCACCTAATCCGCAATGTGGGTCCGTGAGATTTTGTCACTAGCATGACACTTAGGTACCTTCCGCTCCCCCTTTCCTGGCAAGTTTGGTACCAAAATGCTCCCCAGGATGTGTAGAGCGGGATTTCGAAGGAATTGAGGCCGGCACGGACAACCTGCGCGAGATATGCCTTCCGAAAATGTTGCATTTTCGGGATTTTTCCCAATTTCGGTCTAAAGGCCCCAAATTTTGTCCTTATATAGTAAATCGACCTCGCTGAGTCCGAATCCGGGGTCAGAATTTACCCCGTAACCTTCCAGAATGTTCTAGAAGCTTCCATGATTTAGGCCCCGTACCCGCGTTTCTCGTCGCGTACCCGCATCCTTTCTCGTAGTACAATATAAGCTATTGTCCATATAAGACCCTAAATATATGTAAAACTTATTAGCTGTGTGTGAAAATTTACTGTCTAACTTTTATTGAATTGACATGCTACACAATAAAGATGTGTTTAAATAAATGTGACATAAACATTGCTATACATCTCTATAAACGTTACGAAACATTTTTGTGAGCATTCTATCATCTGTATGCAAAATCATTAAGATAAGTTCCAAATCTTGATATACCACTGTATGAATGTCCCCACCAAAGGGCCTGGTTGCTTTTTGTGACCTCTCCATCCAGCGCTGAGAAAATATATCTCTGTGAGTCATTAACCAATTCCAAGTGACTTTCCCATTAGCTTCCAGCTGTGCAGCCATTTATATAATTTATTTTCATTATCTAGTTTACTTTCTCCTGCCTTATGTTTGAATAGGATTAGTATCACAAAATGGCGGCAATTATGGAAAACTGTCGGCAGTATTGGTAAGTGAAATAACAATCGAATAATGAAAGGCGCCATGGGTTTATTTGGTTTATGCGACTATTAGAAGATTTATTACCTTGTCACAAGTGAAAATAAAGATTCAAAACAAAATAAAATTTACATTCGGTTTCTTAATTTGCATATTGCCGAAGTAGATTGGGCCAAATTGCACCCTGCCAATACCATCAATTGCTCTTGAAAAAGTTTTGGTCCACCGTCACTCTCTATAAGGAATCCATTATTGTGATCCACGTCTGAAAATATTATGGTTATATCTGTTTCATGGGAACATGAACTTGTTGCATGCTAAATAGTTTTCGCCTGGGTTTTCGTCAATATCAATTTACCATAGGCAAAATTAGTTAGCCTAGGCAAAACTGATTATTTTCCTAGTATAAATCAATATAGTCTATGATAAACTGCTTGAATTAGGTTCGCCTTATATTCAGGCAAAGTCAGGTTAGCCTACATTTTCAACTGCAGCATATATTCTTAAATAGCACTTGCATTTTCTGTCGGCCCAACATGCCCTGTTGGTGCCGACAGATTTTGTGAATGATCCGTTACACTAAAATTTATGAAAGCATTTTCATTACTGTATGAGGAATATGTTTAATGAAAATAAAAATTTCATAATTTAGTCTATTATCGTCCAAAATTTGGTTATGCTCTTGCTGTGCTACATTAAAATGTGTTCAAAATGCCGTTTTGGGCATCTACGAGAATATTGTGTCCACATCGTAAGTTGGCCATTTTCGTGAAAAAATTCGCTGATGTATTTTGAGCCACTTCAGTTTCACTGGTGTCCTCACTGCTAGAGTCATTTGAGCCGTTTTGATGCTGTAGACGCCATTGGTTAAAAGAACATCTCATAAGATTGATACTTAAATCAGCGGAAAGTGGAAGAGTTGTTAGGCCGATGTCTTCATTTGAGATCTAAATGTAAAAGCAAATAAAAATATTTGTTTCAGTTTGATTTTTAGATCCTGTTCTAATTTTATTCGAATACTAGCTTTCTGCAATCAATCTAAAATGCCAAACCTCATTAATCAAATATTGGATACTAGCGAAGTGGGGCCGCTTCGCGGCCCTCACTTCGCTAGGAAGCGGTTAGCGTGCACAGCGGGAGATTGGGTTCGTCATCGCTTCGCGCACCGCCATCAGTATGCCCTCGTCTGTATCAGTATGCCCAGCGCCATCAGCGGTCAGATTGGGTTGTTCGGGAGTAGAGCAGCATGAGACTATTTCGGGCCTTCGGCCCTCAAGCAGCTGTTGTTCGGGAGTAAGGGTTGTTCGGGAGTATATGTTCTAAGTTCCCTCACATTCCAAGGGGGAGGGTCGGGCGCTCCGCGCCCGACCACAGGACTGGCTCGTCGCCTCCGGCGCCTCGCAATATTTATGGGGCAAAGATATGGTTAGGGTGAGGTCGACAGTCGCGGCCTTCGGCCGCTCCTTCTGTCTGGGGTGTGCGTCAGACTAATTTGTGTCTCTGACTGACTTGTGTCTCTGACTAATTTGTGTCTCTGACTGACTTGTGTCTCTGACTAATTTGTGTCTCTGACTGACTTGTGTCTCTGACTAATTTGTGTCTCTGACTGACTTGTGTCTCTGACTAATTTGTGGCTCTGACTGACTTGTGTTAAGCACTGGATAGAATGGCCCTCCTGAGAAAACCGTCACTGACACGAAAAATAAGCACTGGAAAGAATGACCCTCCTGAGAAAACCGTCACTGACACGAAAAATAAGCACTGGAAAGAATGGCCCTCCTGAGAAAACCGTCACTGACACGAAAAATAAGCACTGGAAAGAATGACCCTCCTGAGAAAACCGTCACTGACACGAAAAATAAGCACTGGAAAGAATGGCCCTCCAGAGAAAACCGTCACTGACACGAAAAATAAGCACTGGATAGAATGGCCCTCCGGAGAAAACCGTCACTGACACGAAAAATAAGCACTGGAAAGAATGGCCCTCCGGAGAAAACCGTCACTGACACGAAAAATAAGCACTGGAAAGAATGGCCCTCCTGAGAAAACCGTCACTGACACGAAAAATAAGCACTGGAAAGAATG
Organism: Ditylenchus destructor; assembly: GCA_022814885.1. NCBI lineage: Eukaryota > Metazoa > Nematoda > Chromadorea > Rhabditida > Anguinidae > Ditylenchus > Ditylenchus destructor. The sequence goes on along the minus strand of JAKKPZ010000440.1, from coordinate 1,454 downwards.
ACCCTCCTGAGAAAACCGTCACTGACACGAAAAATAAGCACTGGAAAGAATGGCCCTCCAGAGAAAACCGTCACTGACACGAAAAATAAGCACTGGATAGAATGGCCCTCCGGAGAAAACCGTCACTGACACGAAAAATAAGCACTGGATAGAATGGCCCTCCGGAGAAAACCGTCACTGACACGAAAAATAAGCACTGGATAGAATGGCCCTCCGGAGAAAACCGTCACTGACACGAAAAATAAGCACTGGAAAGAATGGCCATCCAGAGAAAACTGTCACTGACACGAAAAATAAGCACTGGATAGAATGGCCCTCCGGAGAAAACCGTCACTGACACGAAAAATAAGCACTGGAAAGAATGACCCTCCTGAGAAAACCGTCACTGACACGAAAAATAAGCACTGGAAAGAATGACCCTCCTGAGAAAACCGTCACTGACACGAAAATTAAGCACTGAAAACCGAAAATTTAGGTATATTTTAGCTATATTTTGTCTAAATTTGTCTACATTTTAGCTAAATTTTGACCTCAAATTCGGATTCCCCGCTAAAAATTACCCTAATTAGGTACCTGTCTAAAAATAAGCACCCCTAAGAATGCACTTCCCCCTATATCCCATGCGACGCCATATCCCATGCGACGCCAGACAGCTTCCACTCTAACCTATTTCGCAGGATATATGTCGGGGGGGGGGGGGGGGGGGGGGCCTTTTGGAACTTTTTTAGTTCACGCGCTACAGGGACGCATGATAGCTCAAAATGCTCCCCAGACAATTCTAAGAACGAATCCGGAAAAATTTTTTTCGGGCGATGTCAAAAAGTGGCCTTTTTTTGCCAAAAAGTGTCATTTTTCATGTTTTTCTGGAAATGGTGATATCTTTTTGAGTTCACGCGCTACAGGGACGCATGATAGCTCAAAATGCTCCCCAGACAATTCTAAGAACGAATCCGGAAAAATTTTTTTCGGGCGATGTCAAAAAGTGGCCTTTTTTTGCCAAAAAGTGTCATTTTTCATGTTTTTCTGGAAATGGTGATATCTTTTTGAGTTCACGCGCTACAGGGACGCATGATAGCTCAAAATGCTCCCCAGACAATTCTAAGAACGAATCCGGAAAAATTTTTTTCGGGCGATGTCAAAAAGTGGCCTTTTTTTGCCAAAAAGTGTCATTTTTCATGTTTTTCTGGAAATGGTGATATCTTTTTGAGTTCACGCGCTACAGGGACGCATGATAGCTCAAAATGCTCCCCAGACAATTCTAAGAACGAATCCGGAAAAATTTTTTTTACGGCGATGTCAAAAAGTGGCCTTTTTTTGCCAAAAAGTGTCATTTTTCATGTTTTTCTGGAAATGGTGATATCTTTTTGAGTTCACGCGCTACAGGGACGCATGATAGCTCAAAATGCTCCCCAGACAATTCTAAGAACGAATCCGGAAAAATTTTTTTCGGGCGA
>JAKKPZ010000439.1:0-35567 GCA_022814885.1 Ditylenchus destructor | reverse complement strand
CTAAACCCAAATTTTTTCCGCCGGAGCAAGTTTTGAAGCTTTTTGAAAAAAAATGTGTAAAAATAGCATAAAACTCTATGGTCCAGAAACTAGAGACTTTTCCGAACCAGATGCAAAAAAACGCACTGAAAATCGCTAATAAAACATGGATTTGCAGGAAGGTTAAAATTCAAGTACCCAAAAAAGTCAAATTTTCCATACAAAATTGCGAAAAAATCTGTACTTGAATTTTAACCTTCCTGCAAATCCATGTTTTATTTGCGATTTTCAGTGCGGTTTTTTGCATCTGGTCCGGAAAAGTCTCTAGTTTCTGGACCATTCATCCGATTTTTACAGAACGCCAAAAAGTGCCAATTTTGGCGGTGTTTTTGAAAATGTGTCGAAATTGTCAAAAAATCCATGTGGTCCCCCTATGGATCGAAAAATTTTTTTGTCGATATTTTTGCCTGAAAAAGTGTTTTCTAGGGTAATTTGATGCGCTGATCACGAATATGAGGTTATTTTTTAGATTTTGATACGATAATTGATACTTAATATTGTATATCATTGATCGGCAATAAGTTATGTCCAGAGTGAAAAATAAAGTCATTTCAAATTAGCAGACTATTTTGGCATTAGTGACAGAACGCCAAAATTCAGCTTTGAACATTATTATAGAGGACAGTCTGGAGAATCATTCTTTGATATTTGTTTCCGCATTCCTCCAGAAAATAATTAAATTTTTATCAATCAAATGTCAAAAAAGAGCAAAAAATAAAACAGGCAATAAGTGTGTGTGCTTTCGGCACTCGATTTTTTGGCAGTATTTTGCCAGGGTTGGGTTGTACGACCGTCGCGGCCTTCAGCCGCTCCAGGTAAAAAGTGGTTAGGGTTGTGTTGTTGCCAAATGTGGCAATTCAAACGTGCATTTAATTAAATTGATCGTTATAGTGAAGAGCATAGCGAAAATGGAGGAGAATAAGCACTGGTAAGAATGCACTTTTCAAACATTTTGGACTGAGAAATAAGCACTGGTAAGAATGTACTTCGAGACCTAAATTTACCTGAATTTAGGTACATTTAGGTAAATTTAGACCTCAAATTCGGATTCTCCGCGAAAAGTTACCATAAAATAGGTACATTTTAAAATTGAGCACCCCTAAGACTGAACTTACAAAAAGTGGGGTCACACATGACGACAGCAGCGGCTCTGTGACATTTGCGCGCCGGACGTTTACGCGCCAATGTTTAGCGACAGTAAAAATAGCGTTCGATTGAACGTTATTTTTACTGGCGCGCAAATGTTGGCGCGCTAATATCATACACCGACAGAGGCCAAATACTAGTATAGGATATCGTTGTCGTGATAAAAATACATGTATTTATTATGGATCAATTACAAACATATTACTAATAATAAACCTATTTTTTAACATATTATTTTGAACACGTCGAGCTCTTTTACGTGTTGTACTTGATCAGGATGTTCTTACGACGCTTGATCTCGTTGCCCTAAAAAAGAAATCGTATAATAATGAAAAGAATGCCTTATTAAGACTCACCGAGAAGAGCCGATGAGAAAATTTCTTCGTTTCTGGCGGACAGAAAATGTAGTCGAAAGCAATGCGGTCTCGGCTCACGTTAATCGATTCCGGATCAAACGACTAAACGCATACTTTATACCCAAAAATGAAACAAATAGTAAGAGTGACCAACCTGAACGTTCACAGCCACAATTTCCTTCTGGCCCGGTTTTAGAATCCCGTATGGTGGCACACAGTAAATTCGTGGTATCGCGTTTCCTTTGATAGCGTAAGCAATATGGCGCTTTGAGGTGTTTTCCACAGTCACGTAGTAAGAGACAGTGGCGTCAAATGGAGCGTTAAAGACCTGAAAGTAACGATCATTAATTAACGGTAAACTACCGTAATACCTGTAATTACTCCCCCGGGGAGTAATTTTTCAACTACCCCCGGGGGGGAGTAAATATAGGGAGGGGAGTAATTTTAGGGAGGGGAGTAATTTTTCAAACCTCGCCGTGCCGGAGGCACGGCGAGGTTTGAAAAATTTTCGCGGCCCGCCGATGGCGGGCCGCGAAAATTTTTGGCGTTTTTGTCAAAATTGTTGGGATTTTTGGCCATTTTTCTCCAAATTTTTGTAAATTATTTTTCTGAAAAATTTGTCGAGAAAAATCAATAGGGTCCCCCCTATGGTTTTTTTGCAAAAAACTTTCGAAAAATAATTTTTTGCATAAAAATCATAGGGGGACACTATGGTATGAAAAATCATTTTTCTGAAAAATCTGTCGAAAAAAAATCAATAGGGACCCCCTATGGTTTTTTATCCAAAAAAATTGGTTTTTTAGATAACTTTAAAAAATAGCTAAAAATAGACTATATTTTGTCTAAATTTTGTCTATTTATATTAGGCATACGAAATACTAGCTAAAAAGAGCAAAAAATTGGAAAAAACCGCATTTTTTGGGGGGGGAGTAATTTTAGGGAGGGGAGTAATTTTCCAACTACCCCCAAGGGGGGGGAGTAATTACAGGTATTACGGTATATAGTGTTCATTTCCATTTCACGAACGTACTGTATTTTAGCGATAACACTTGTTACTGTTCAAAGCTTTTACAAGGAGATTTAACCCTTCATTGCCGAGTGTATCCGATCGGATACGTTTTTGATTTGCTAAAGACTTCACAAAAAGAAAGAAACGAATGAGTGTTCATTATTCATACAAAGGGTATGTCTGTAAATAGATCACACAGAAAAGAGAATTAAACAATGGCAGACATCATGATTTTGATAAAGACAGCTCACCAAAAGGAAAGCTAATGGTAACGCCAGAATTTTGCCTTTTGTCTATGGCTCCGGCAATGAAGGGTTAAGATAAAAACAATTATTTTGAGTTTATATTAAAATCCTACCAGTTGCTTCTCAGGCTTGAAGATCATGTCATTCAAATTCACGGGCGTTTCAGCCTGCTGTGCGTCCAATCCTTCGTCGCTTGTGGTAGGCGTAAGAGCGTGGCGATCGTCCTTGACCATCGCGTCCTCAGGCAAATACGCAGGTGACTGTGCGGGCACTGAGTCACTGATGGCCGTCTCGATTTGCTGCGAAGAGGTGACCGCCGATACTTTGTGATTTTGCTGAGACAAGAAACGAGCTGCCATGGAAACTGAGTCGTCCTTCGACTTCTGCTTGACCTAAACATAGTCCTAGAGTACAGCTAGATGAGGTACAAAATAGCAATAATCCGGGGATATTCTGAAATATTACTACCAGTTGGGAAAAAATAAACGAAGTGTTGGGCGTTCTTTTTCTCAAACACATACTTAAATTTATAGGATTGATTAATTCTTCGACTTTCGGTTTGGGCCAATATTTGACATAAATTCGACAGTTATAAAGTTGCAAAAGGTCTGATTTGCTTTACTCAACTAACTACAAAACTCTAACCTGTTGCACTGCAGAACATGTTCCGGCAGCTTTACATTGCGCGATCATCTTGTCAGCCCAGAGTGTCGGCTTCATATACAAACAAGCAAAGAGCATCACCTTGAGCAAATAGTAGCCTGGCAATGACTTCTTGACTATTGAGTCTAAGATCACCGAAGCGCCAAAGCAGCTCCTAAAATGGAAAACAAGCTAATGAGAATTAAGTTAGACAAAACAGTCGACCAATGCAAAAGGAGAAGATCCTGCGCAGGGCATTCATCGACAAAAACAAAAGTGAGCAGCAACGGCACAGAGCCCAGGATCAAATTTGCTAGAAGCTGAGCGTGCTCTCCATCGATCAGGTACACGGCCGCGATACTGCACACCGCTGCGGCAAGCATGTCCTCATTGGCGCCGGTCGCTTGATTCGTCCATTTCAGGCCGCGAGCGACGAAGAATTTCTGCAACGAAAGGAAATTGGGTACCTTTAAGCGAAATTGTTTAATGAAAAGAGCGAACCTGATCGTGAATAATTCGGCGCACATCGGCAATAAAGACATCCACGGCCGACGCTGGCATGGTTGTAGTCACTTGACAACGATTCGCGAAAAAAGCTTGGAAAAACTAAACAGTTAAAGTTTGTTAAACTATTTTCCAACAAAAACGAACAAACAGAATCGGTATAGAAAACTATCATTTATTCAATTTATTCTATCACTTTTCCGAGCCGAAATGTAGTTTAAATTGAAATTTATTCCGAAATCTTAAATTCTGCCCGTACAATTCATTCAATAACTCAAAGTAAAACTGAAAATTGTGTTTCTAATTTTGCTTTTGTACGGAAAACTGGCCTGTCTAGACAGACTTAACAAAAGAAGCCAACACATTCAAAATTTTCAGACTATGCTTAGACAAACATGTTTGATTGTCAAGATAGACAGAAAAGTTAACAAAGAGTGATTTGATAAATAAAATCTCGTTGATATGTTGTCAAGTTAACATACAACAACTTGTATTGCATTTGATGAAAATCATAGTTTATCTTTGTTTTGTAATTGAAATTACGTCTAAACGATATTTTGCTCAACGGTTGAACAATGACTGCAAAAAATTCGAGTTTTTATGCTTTTGTCTCAAATTTACTATTATCCACACTCGGGTGTTGTCACCCTTTGAACTGTCGGGTAAATACAGTGACGTTTGGCGTTGTGTGAATGAAATGGAAAGGGCAGACAGTGGCCTGCCTCTGTGCAAAACATACGAGCACTCTTTGTGCTCTATGCATAAATTTATCATTACCCAGTTTCGTGTTTCACAAAACTGGGTAATGATAAATTTATGCATAGAGCACAAAGAGTCTGGTCGTATGTTTTGCACAGAGGCAGGCCACTCTCTGCCCCTTTCTTTCCATTTCATTTCAGTTCGAACTTGACCATTGCCAATTCGAACGGTGACAACACCCGAGTGCGGATAATAGTATAGGGCTGTTCTGCTGGAATTGACATTAAGCGAATTCAAATTCACCTATTTTCGCGCCTTTTGGCGCTGTGTTCTTTGTAAACAATGAGCGTTTCGCGACTTTCCAAATGATATCGAGTCAATATGGTGGAACCTCTCCATAGTAAATCGACCCCCTGAGTTCGAATCTGGGGTCAAATTTAAACTTAGATCTTTAATTTTTGAACTTTTCCTTTAAAAATATGGATTTTTCCAAGATTTAAAAGGAAAAGTTCAAAAATTAAAGATCTAAATTTAAATTTGACCCCGGATTCGAACTCAGGGGGGTCGATTTACTATGGAGACGTTCCACAATATTGACTCGATATCATTTGGAAAGTCGCGAAACACTTATTGTTTACAAAGAACACAGCGCCAAAAGGCGCGAAAAAGGCTGAATTTGAATTCGCTTAATGTCAATTCCAGCAGAACAGCCCTATAGTACCAAGATGGATTGAAAATAAACTGAATACGTTATGTGTAAAATGAATACTTTCTTGCATTGGAAAAACATAGAAAATTCATATAGACTTATTCTTCTTTCACATCACTTCTGGGCTGAGAACTTCCGTGATACGTATATCAAATTTTGATGGGAAAATGAGGGAACAATTAATGGCACAATTTAAACCTTTTATGGTTCTAGCTTTCCTGGTATTCGCTATCCTGGTTATTATTGGCATAATAGCGGATGAATAAAACCAGGAAACTAAACTCGAATTACCTCTCACATTCTTATATCTCTTCTGTTTCCAGAAAATTTTCTTCGACAAAATCGACGCAGAAGAGAAATAAAATATAAAGGAAACGGAGTTTCAAACTTTAATAAGAGACTAGCCGGCTACCGCCGGCTAGCCGTCGGGAGCCTAGATTCGTGGTGCGGTATAAATTCGTTGAAGCAATAGAAGTTAATTGCTTGTCGCCCGTAAGCAACATCCCGCCCGGCAAAGTTCCGACCTCGTGCGAGGCCTGGGGCCGATAGCTATCAAGTGCTCAGATGCTCAGATCTGAGCATTCCCTAAGCGAAAAATGTCTGGCTTTTCACAATTGCACAACGCGTCACTATTTTCTCTCTCACATCTCTCTTCTTATTTTGTGTTAGACACAGAATGCTCAGAAAATGAAAATGCTTTGTTAATTTCCTCAGACGTATTTTCGTCTGAGCATATGCTCAGACGATTTTCCAAAATTTATAAGAGAAACATTTAAGTTCCTCACGTTGGGTAATTAAACCGAACACTCGTTGCTAGACGTCCGCCCTTTATGTTGTTTGTGGGTCGATTTGGTGCTATTGTGCGGCGCACCAAAAAGACTATTGCAGAACGAGAGCGCAGAGAAGAGATGTGTCTGCCCGGTTATTTCCCACTGCCGCTTCCTTTCCTTTCTTTTCCTTTCTAATCAGTCAGACAAACACTTTGAGAGAGAGCACGCTATTTATGAGAGAGCCAGACATTTTTTGGTTAGAGATTCTTAGCATCTGAGCATCTGAGCACTTGATAGCTATCGCCCCCTGGTGAGAATAACACGACCTCGTGAGAACACACTGATGACGTCATATTCGTGATCAGCGCATCCGAAAACCCCCGGGTGCCAAAAATCAGACCCGTAGACACATTACATCAAAAAACCCATTTTTTGGACAAAAGGTGGCTTTTTTCAAAAATTGACCAACCCAAAAAGTGTAAAAAGCAAAGTTGTCCAGAATCGCCTCAGAAATCGATTGGGAACATAAAAAACATCACTTCCCATGGTCAAAACCCTTAAAAACACGTTTTTTGGTTTTGGCACGAATTCAAATATTCAAATTTTGGTTCTGACAATTTTCCCACACCCAGCACATTCAGGGGAATCGAATGAGCTATCACACGCCCTGATCTGAATGCTGGATATTTCTGGATGATTGACCACATTTGAGCGTTCCAGACTACAGAACGATGCCGCTTAGTATTTAGGGAAGTCCACAATTTTACTAAACTAATATACTGTGGTTTAAGTCAATATCTCATTAATCATTGTGGAGATGTATCATTTACAAAAGGCAAACCTTCGCACAAGTAATACAACTAGAAAAAGCACGGCCGCTATCGCGGCGTCCCGCGCCGAAAAAAATTTTTTGTCTAAAAAATTTTTGTCTAAATTTTTTGAAAATCTGTATCAGCACATCCGTACGAACACTTTAAGCTATCACTTGCCCGGAAATGAGCCGTGGAAGGGGTCGAAACGCCACCCCAATGACTGACGGACGCACACTGGCTTCTTAGTAAAGTAACATGTCGAAGTTGATATACCAATGGTGGTTACAATATGGTGATAATACCAACGCAGAAGTGATACGTTACAAACTAAACGCATCTTATATCTTTACCACATTCCCATAGCGAAATAAAGACAAAACTAGGGTTTAATTATTTGGATTTTATTGCTTTCAATGACAATACGCAACAATGCTAATAAAAAATGCATAAAATACGGTGGCGGTGAAATGTGAATTTTCTTCTTCAAATTTCTTCTTTTGCCGACAGCCATCCAGAGAGGCGATATTTTTCGACTTCATTGAAACAATTTCGGATACCAACCAATTGCATATCCACTAGCGACCAGAGTCCATGCAAATCGTTGATTGTAGTCACCTGTAAATTATTGTATTAGATTTTCTACTAGGGGTCCAGTACTGGCCTCGCCAGTAGCAGTAAGCAAAGTTAACTTTTTTATTCGATTGACCTTTTATGGGGTAGGAATTTGATGTACGCAGTGTATACTCTACGTTCCTTCACATTCCAAGGGGGCAGGTCGGGCGCTCCGCGCCTGACCACTTGACTGGCTCGCCACCTGCGGTGGCTCGCAATGTTTGTGTGGTAAGAGAAAATGCACCGGTAAGAATGACCGTTTGAAAAATTCGGGACAGAGAAAATGCACTGGGTAGAATCGCCTTTTGAATGAATTTTGTCTAAAATTTGTCCAAATTTAGGTAAATTTTGACCTCAAATTCGGACCTCAAAAAGTTACCCTAAAATGGTACATTTCAAAAATAAGCACCCCTAAGAATGCACCTTTGAAAAATTCGGGACAAAGAAAATGCACTGGTAAGAATGACCCCAAAATTTGACGGATCAACACGCATTACTAAAATACTAGGTAGAAGATTACGCTTTCACTTTACAATAATAATTGTATAATTTGATTTCATTACGACCACAAAAATTTCGAATAAGAACACGTGAAACACACTATGATAGATTAAGGTTACGTGTATAATTTTATATAGTTTTACCAAACACCATTTTTCAATTGCACAGTACATATTTACACCGGACTTTTCACCGGATTTTTTTACCAATTTATGACCAAGAATAATGTTTTTCATTTCCGTTACTGTACCCATTACAATGCACCTAGTTAGGTGCGGGGCGCCTAGAAAATGGTGGAGTAGAGGATGCCCGCGGCCTCGCCGGCAAATATAGATTTTTAAAAAAATTGAAAAAAATTTTTTTTCGCACCCCGGGAGTACTCCTAAGATTTTTGACCCTGGATTCGGATTCCCCGGGGGCAAAAATCCCCGTGCCAAAAAACGATTTAACTCGCGCGGAACCGAACCTTCATCGGCGGGCCTGCGCCCCATTGCACAGCCAGGTGTATTATAGGATAGTTTCCTCAGAAGAAATAAGAAGCTCACCTTGTCCTTTGCATTGGGATTCAGATGACTGTCAAGCTGTTTGTTGAATTGCGAAATTCTCTTGTTGACCAGTAACGCAGTGTTACCCACGGCCACACGCATTGCTTCCGACACATCGCTTGGCAACAATTCCTCACTTTTCAGAATCTCCGCCAATTTGTCCACGTGGCATTTGAGAAGCGTTGTGATTCCTTCCACGGTTTTTTTATAGGCGGCACCGTCGGCAGAGTTGTCGACCTCGAAATCGGGCACTTGGAATGAGTAGTCGGTGCTCAGCTCGAGCTGCGAATTGCCGTTGTTTTCCTTATTGTTGCTGATCAAAGCCATTGATTTTGTCTGGAAATGAATGAAATGTAATTTGGGATTAAGGCCAATGTAATATTAACATAAATATCCGGACGCATTGAAATGAAAATCGAAAAGCAATCGGAAAAAGAAGACTCAAGTCAAAGAAAGGTCCCAAAATTTAGTCGCGCCGTCAGAATATACTAGAACCATTTCGTAAATCAATTTCTAGTGGCCCAAATTTCTTTGTTAAATTAAGACTGCAAACAAAGCTTTTATTACAAAATGTCCTCTCTTTGTTCACTCTATGCACAAAGAGACTTCGATTAAGTTATGATAAAATTTATGTCGAAGAAAAGTAAATTGAAGGAAAGCTAAACTTGTAATTGTGTAATAACAAAAGCGGTGAACAACAGCCGACTTTGATCAAGGCTCGGGATCTCCTTGGGTCGTCCCTAAGAAACTATGAAAAGCCCGTGAAATATGCACCTGACGACACAATTTGAAATTTTATTTCAAATTGTTGAAATGTTGTTAAGCTTTAGAAATATTATTTGATTTCTACCGGGACTTCATTTTTTCTTTTGTGTGAAAGTAGCGTTCTAAAGATTCTTTTTAAACTGTGTCACGTCTCGAGACTTCAGATAATTACATTACTTAAGGCTTAAAATATATATCTTGCAGAAAGCCTAAGCATAATTAGTATTCTCCTAGGGCAACATGCGGACAACCTGGCCATCTCGGTTGTGACCTCATCTTGCATCATTTGGAATCTAAACTGTTCATTACTCAATCATTATTTATGCGCACTTCCGATGTCATAAACACACTTTTTATAGCAAGGCCAAACTCGTCAGTATTCATTTCCAACTTAATTTCGAAGCATTGAAAGTTGTGCATTAGTTTTGGGAAAAGCAATTTGTATTCGAATGGAGGAGATGCTATTGAGATGTCAGTGTAGAGTGAACGGAAGAGCAGAGAATCAAACTCGATGTTTCCCAAGAAGGTTAGACACAGCGGAGAGCAAGGAAGCATTGAAAATAAAATGAGTTGTTTATTTCATTTGTGTCGTTTAGAATCAGAAAAATAGGGCGGAAATAGTTATAGTTGTTAATTTAGCTTAGAAACTAATTCATCGGAAAATGTTCGGTGTAACTTATTTGTCGTGATTACAAACGTTCGAAATAACCATTTGGGTACTTGTCTTCCGGTAATATCGCATTCTTTATTAGGTGAAATTTTCTTAGAAGTAATAATAATTAATTATCCTCGAATTCTATCATGCTTCAAGAGGTCTTTTCGATTCTTCCTTATATTCTTGTACCGATAGCATTCAGGCACATATGGAATAGGGTTATAGTACCTTTCACGAGCTTTAGTCGAAAAGTTGCGGCCTCTCTCAAGCTAATTAATATGATTATCCTCCCTAAGCTTGTTAATTAAGATTCTGTAACTGAAAATTAAATTCTCAAAATTTCAGGGACCCAAGAAAATGTGGTACGAACTGTTACGATATTTTTCTCGCAAAGAGCTCGTAAAACTGCAATCAACGAACAAGTTCTTTGACAAAGCAATCCGAGAGCTGAAACTCCCTGCACTTCATGTCATCAATAAGCTCAAAATCGTAATGGACGATGACGAGGATGGCCAGGACGCCGCCATGTGCTTCATTGTCGACGAGGACAGCAGTGGCAACATTGTTCGCCATATTCAAGTGGAATATTTTTCGCCGCCGAACTACGTGCGCTTCTACGAAGTTGTACTCATCATCTTTGTTCCCAGTGCCGATTTTTTGGAACGCCTTAAGCAACACAAAGCCTCGTTCACGGATTCTGTGTTTTTGCTCCATGAAACCGACATAGAGACGATGAAGTTTTTCTTGCGCGAAGTTTTTACGGGTAATATAATTTTTTCATTAAGCAAAAACAGAGAGAAAAGGACCATTTCAAAGAATCTGTAACAATTTACAATGCATAGGAATCGTGATAAAAGTTGATACAGAATCATCTAACAGATTTATGTCCATCGGTATTTCAATACTAACGGTCAAATCTCAAAATGAAAATTCAATCTCAAAATGAAATGAAAAATTTGGCATATTTGAAAAACACAAAGGATGACTTGATAAAAAATTGTCAAACGAATATTTGATGCACCTTGGAAGCTGATCACTCGGTAGAATAGTATTATTTTAACGTTGGAAATTTTAAAAAGTACGAAACATTTACTCGTTTTTCTTTAGAATGCCAGCATATCACTATGCATCTGGATGAATGGACAGCAACCAGCCAACAAAAAATCTTCTCACTCACCGGACTGCACAATTGCAATTCAGTTAATTTGCAAAGCGATCAAATGATGCTACACCCTGAAGATCCCTTGGTGCAGTCCATGCTCGACTGGCTACATATTAGTCGAGGAAATGAACGAAAATGGTTAATCCTGAAGAATTTTGATGGTTGCGAATCATTTTTCCAGCAGCTCATGAAGGAAAGTATTCTCGAAATTCTTGCTATAAAATTATTCCGAACTCATAGTTTTGAAATTATTGATCGATATTATATAACTGATATTACTAATTTTACAGAAACAGCCCAAAATACATTCGTTTGTCGTCAAAAAAACGCGTGAATACTGCAAATTATTCGATCATAGTTTATCCGAAAAATTCGGTATTCAAAATTTTTGGAATCGGTATTTCAATACTAACGGTCAAATAATATAAACTTCTATAGTAATAATATCCCATTTAGAAGTTCATGGATGATGTCGAGCCTCACTTTTATATGCTTTATGCGACAAATGTCGATGCGAGCTTCTTGAACGAATTTGCCGACTTCTCTGCTCAGAACGCGATAACCGACGAAGAAATGTTCTCGCATATGTTCTTCGACGATGATGACGGCGTCATATTTTGCTTGATTCGAGCTCCCGTCGGCACTTTCACGTGAAATTGGCAGTGCAAATATAATAAAATATATACTATGCTCGTGTGAAAATGCATTTTCTTTGGAGGTAAGGAATTTTGAATGTGATCTTTTCTATGTTGTTTGATTCAATATTTTGCAATAAAGTCATATGCTTCATTGCCACAATCGTTCAGTCGAGCCTCAGTATAAGCGCCTCTTTTGCAAAAGGAGAAAGCAAGTTAAAATGGAAAGAAGAATATTGGATTACTATGGCTCTGATTTTTTGATAACTTTAGCTGAAGCTGCTTTCGCAGTACATACCCCCTACATTTATACCCCCTTCCTGGTTTGGATATGCTTTATTCTTTTGTCTAGACATAAAATAATTTGGTCAACAATTATTTGTTGTCTCTATTTTCTCATCGTTTTTGCGGAGCGCAAATTATGTTGGAGACAGACTTCCTTATGGTCCGACGAAGACCAACACAAGTTTTATTTGTTTCAGCTGTGAAACACTGATACCATGCAGAAGCGTAAGTCAGAACATAAAGCTTTAAACTAATTGCGAGATTCCGTACACAAAATTATTTTAGCTTAATGATTCCTCATTCCAAACTGCATATGAAATTTCCCCACCGCAGTTAGTCTTGTATATTTAATCCATATCGCAACATCCCCTTATAAGTATTAGGCTCTCTGTCTCCTTTTCGGTTAGGCACTTTGCCCGTACTTGTGCTTATATGCCCATGGCTAGTGTTTACCAGGCAAACGCATAAATACGCGGAATGACATTTGTGCGTTTAAATTCGCGCCATTTCAGTTTAGCCCCTTTAGAAAGGGGCTTGCTCACATCTGATATTGCTAACCCCATCTAGAATACGATTTTAGATGGGGTCAGAAATATCAAAATTAAGCTAGCCCCCTTCTAAAGGGGCTAAACTGAAATGGCGCCAATTTAAACTCACAAATATCATTCCGCGAATTTATGCGTTTGCCTGGTATATGTCGCAGGCAAACTCGCTTTTTAGGCCGAACTAGTTCCGACTGAAATAATTTTAGAGAACATTAGTTTTGACAAAAAACTAATTTTGCCAGCTTGCCAACGTTATGACACGTGGGAACGACAGAAGTACAGACACAAAGCTTTAACTTACTTAGGAGGATTTTTTGAAACAGCTATATCCCTCGATTAAAATGCAATATTTGCCTTTAACTTTGACTTCACCGTGATCATTTGTTACGTTTTTATAAAGGTCAATTAAATATCGTTCTTTGCCCACTGGGCGACATATTTCGTGTTTCTAATATTGTCATCTCAGGAAGCGACTTCGGTTTGCAACTGCTGCGCAATGGCATTCGTCAAGAAAGCGGTTGACGCAGTGAAGAGAAGTTCCGAAGGATTGGTCGAAAAAGCAAATCCCCCAAAAAAACTTAGCAAGGTATTTTAAATACGTTAAATTACTTAATCAGCATATGGAATGTGTTAATTGCTGCTTTCAACAGGAGGCCATATAAGAGATGAGAATGGATCAGTGGATTAGTAGTCTTACAAATCGACTTGAATGTCTAGGATCAGAAAACTGGGTCATCAAATCCGACTTTCTGGGTGTTAATTGAGTCGTTATATATCATCCATGTATACCATCCAACATGACATAACAATACTATGATTCATCCAACGTGTATTTTTTAAACATACTCACATACAAACATATAGTCAACACCCGTTATAGCCCACCACTCGGGACCGGCCCAGGAGAGAGTGACAGCATTTAAGTAAAAAATTACTTTTATTAATGATTTAAACTATCAGGTATATACTCAGAAATGGAATCAAACGTTAAAATTGGAAATAAAAGAGCAATAATTTAGGAGAAAAACGAGCCTAGTGCGATATTGGACGAGAACCCAAAAAAGGGAAGCAAGGATTCATTAACACCTCCAACGACTCTCATCACTGCGTCGCCCAACCGAGCTGCCGAAATTGTTATGAAGCGTTTCGCTATTTTGACGATAGGAAAAAGTGTCAATGGCCTTATAAAAGAATTCGCCGACTTGAAAGCCGTTTGCCCACGACCGACACTCGAACAGCGAGCTAGTTTCGACAAGAATCCAGATAAGAATCGCTACAGGAAAGGTTAGTATCTGTTTACCAATTGTCCCTAAATGGTAACTTTTCCTAAGTATTATGTGACATTTAGTGACATATTTTAAACAAAATTTGGAAATGCTCAATTCAGTTTTCTACCTCACTACTTTTGGTATAACTGGTGATTTGGAACTGTTATTCCTCAGAAAATTGAATTTTGAGAATACTCCCGACCTTTCCAAAACGTTGTATCTTCTCGAAAATATTACCTGGATCTGGCTAGATAATGTTCACATCAGTCAACCGCTAATTTTCTCATAATTTTAAATATAATCCTGAAAGCGGTAATGTTACTTTACTAAGAAGCCAGTGTTCGTCCGTCCCTGCGTCTGTCTGTCCACTAACGTTTAGACCACTTTCGCCAATCATTTCCGGGCAAGTGATAGCTTAAAATATTCGTACGGATGTGCTGATGCAGATTTTCAAAAAATTTAAACAAAATATAGACAAAATTTTTTAGACAAATTTTTTTTTGGGGTGGGACGCCGCGATAGCGGCGGCGTGCACAGCTAGTATTGCGTTAGTTATTTGTTTCAGACATCTTCTGCTGGCAAGACAGCCGCGTCGTGCTGACCTGGCCACCAGATGCCTCTGGTGGTGATTACATTCACGCGAACTGGATAAACGGACTCCTCGATGTGCCTCGCAAAATTATATGCACACAAGCACCGATGGAAAAAACGGTCACGGACTTCTGGCGAATGGTTTTTATTTGTTTATTTGGCCTAATATTTTTATGTACCGGCTTTCTATATTTGGAACTAATATTTTAAAAATACTAAGATTTCTAGAAATCGAGAATAAGTGTCAATGTTAAAACAACTTTTATAGGTATGGCAAGAGAAGTGCCAATCAATCCTGATGCTTTGCTCAGTAACAGAGGACGGGAAAAAGAAATGCGAACAATATTGGCCAGATGCTGAGGGATCCGAGGTAATTATTTTCTACGCCTTTGTAAAGTAGCAAGCGTGCGGGTTTGCCTAAACATTATGAGATGCATTTTGAAAAATCGATAATACTGTCTGAATAGCCTAAAAATTGCAATATTTTACAAACCGTCGCATTTTGGCAGAGATGTATAGCAATTATGGGTTTGCTCAAATATATTCCCGAAGCGAAATAGTATCTTCACGTAGTAAATAAGCTTTCAAATCAAATAAAATTTTGTTACATTTGCTTCGAGTCAGAAACCGAAAAGAATTACCCCTCTCCCTCAATAAGGCTTTATTGAAAATCCATCATTGTTGTTGTAATTGTATATCATTGTCACGTCAGATTGACATTCATTGTAGTCGCATTTTATGCATAAATGTTATAGTATAGTACAAAAATAGTGGTTACATATTTGAGCATTTTTGATCAATATCTCTTTACTTATGAGTACTGTTTCAAGCTTCCAGCCATTAACTGCAACTAATCTCTACATTTAGCATCTTTAGATGAAACACGCAAGTCTCACAATCAAGAACCTCAATGTTGTGACGCAAGATGACATCCAAATCACTAAGCTCAGTGTCGGCGGTATATAAAATATTTTTACTTTCGTGTACTTTTATGTGCTGAAGTTTCAGGTAAGCATTCGGATGGCAAAACTGGAGAGCACATCGTAGTTCACGTTCGTTGGACCGGCTGGCCGGATAAAAGTGTGCCTACGAGTGCTACCGGCGCAATACGCGCCATTGTTCGTACGCAAAACTTTTCTCCATTGGTCATCCACTGCTCCGCAGGTAAGTAAAAATTTTCTTTTATTCTAAATTTGTGGCTAACATTAATGATTAGTGTCTATATGATAGCTGAGAGAATATATGGATGCTTATTTATGCTATACTTTCTGTTCCATAATTCTCTTCTGTGTGGAATGTTCTGATTCCTGACGTGGGAAGGACCATGGTCAGGATTTCATGGCGGCGAAATTCCTCAAAAAAGTTTTAAAAGGATTTCTAATCATCAAAATGGGATTTTTATTTTTGGACTCTATTTCTATTGGAATTCCACTAGTTCCAATCCTTGCCCATATGTAATGTATTATGACATAACTACAGGGTGATCAAAAAAAAGGAGATATGTTCAAATGCCTGTAAAACAGCGTTATTGAAGCGACACGGCGAACGGTTTTTTGTATATTGCTCAGGAGACTTGTACGCGTCTAACAAAAAAAAGATCACCCCGAAATCATGTCGGAAACCTAAAAATCTGAGGGGTCAAAAATCGCAAAAATGGCCATTTTTGCTTGGATTCCTGCAGTAAAACTGAAAAGTGGCGAACCCGCAGGCGAATCGTCTCAGACGACCGTACCGCTGAAGAAAAAGTTGTTCAGTTGGTCGAATGCTACCCGAAAAACACAATTTCAGCGAGAAAAAAAATTTTTCATTTTTTCGACTATCATGTGGTCCCCCAGATTTGGAATCAGCGCATCGAAATACCCCTAAAAACACTATTTGCCAAAAAATGCCGGAACTTCTTAGAAAATCGATTTTTTGACCCATGTGGGGGACCACATGATAGTCGAAAAAATGAAAAATTTTTTTCTCGCTGAAATTGTGTTTTTTCGGGTAGCATTCGACCAACTGAACAACTTTTTCTTCAGCGGTACGGTCGTCTGAGACGATTCGCCTGCGGGTTCGCCACTTTTCAGTTTTACTGCAGGAATCCAAGCAAAAATGGCCATTTTTGCGATTTTTGACCCCTCAGATTTTTAGGTTTCCGACATGATTTCGGGGTGATCTTTTTTTTGTTAGACGCGTACAAGTCTCCTGAGCAATATACAAAAAACCGTTCGCCGTGTCGCTTCAATATCGCTGTTTTACAGGCATTTGAACATATCTCCTTTTTTTTGATCACCCTGTATGGTAGTCTTTCCAATATTACTGCATTTTCAGGAGTTGGCCGCACAGGGACCATCGTCGTTATCGAAGCAGCACTGAGGATGCTGTTAGCGGGCCGTGAAGTGAGCATCTACAACATCGTCAAGGAGGTTCGCTCGCAACGCTATAATGCCTGCCAGACGGATTTACAATACTTGTACATACATCGCGCGATAATTGCATACATCACCTCGAAAAGTGTATGTATTTTCACTCGAAAAACCGGAACATTTTAAACTATCGAAAATGATTCAATTATCTATTAAAATATCTGTTTAGACACAATGCAAAAAACATCGTAAAATTTCTAAATTTAGATCGTTCTGTTGAATATATATGGACCAGTCTAAATGAAAGGTTTCACGCCAACAATTATAGTGTTATACTTTTAGGTTATGTCTGCGATTCAAGTGTCCAGATTTGTCGAGGATTACAATGCATTAGTGGAGGACAGAAAACTAGCAAAAACTACCGATCAACAATGGTCCGGAATTTAGATAACTGATTTTACTGTATTTGTATTATATGGTTATTGCTTATTCTATGTTTACGTATTCTTATGAAATAAATGCAAATCATTATAAAGGCACCGTAACATCTGCCACCCCGACATCTGCCACCTTCAGGGTTTCCATCGACTCGGCTCCAAAAATAAGAACATTTGCCTCAAAAACTAAGATTTCGGGGTCAAAAATAAGGACATTTTTATAATTTTTTCAAACCATAGGGTCCCCCTATGGTTTTTTAGCAAAAATTTTTTCCAAGTGCATTCTTAGGGGTGCATTTTTTCAAATTTTTAAAATTCGCGCCGAAACTATAATGCCAATATTTTATTCTGCATGAATGAAAAAATAGCGCCGCAGGCGAAAATTTTTAAATTTTAGGCGATATTCATAAAAATTTGCACTATTTTTAAATACCTGGAGAAAAAATGGCATCCAAATAGCGCCGCAGGCGAAAATTTTTAGGAAAAGTTGCTTTTATTTCAAAAATTCCCATTTGAAATTGGATATTGCGTGAAATAAGGACAAAATAAGAACATTGGCCAAAAATAAGGACAAATCTTAGAAATAAGGACATTTTATTTTTCTAAGATTTGGACCCTCAAAATAAGGACAAATCTTAGAAATAAGGACAAATGGAAACCCTGGCCACCTTCAACTTTTCCTTCTGACTCTTATCAAATGGCTGGGTCAAAAAAGACATAGGAACGATGGGCCGCAGACGGTTAGAAATACACACTATTTCGTAGTCACTGTCGCACGCAGACACTGTTCTCTAGTATGAAGTGGGAGCTGTCGCGGTGGCACTTGTCGGGTGGCAGATGTCCCGGTCCCATTATAAAGAGCACAAGAAGCAATACCATGCAGGCCCGTACCCAGAAAAAAATTTCGGGGGGGGGGGGTTGAGATTTCAGGGGGGGTTGAGAAGTGAAAAAAACGCATTCTTAGGGGTGCATTTTTCAAAATTTTCTCGAAAATTTTTAAAACCATAGGGGGGACCCTATTGATTTTTTTTAGCTTCCGAATTTCGGGGGGGGGTTGCAACCCCCCTAACCCCCCTAGTTACGGGCCTGATACCATGTAAAGCGAAGAAAAGGGTAAAATCATATACTTCTCTAAAACAACTAATTTCCACGGAATGATTACAAGTTTGGCAAATTGTTTAATAAATCAAAAATCGGTCATTCGTTTTATTGGGTTCCCGCCCAACCAAGAAAAGCACCTTTGTGACATCTTTTAAGTGTATTTCCTAAAACGGCCGCAAATCCATGTATCGGTCAAATTATTGTCTCCTCCAACTTTATACCAAGTTAGTATTTATTACGTATATGTACATTTATGGATATCAATCAATAAAATATGGTACTACTAAGTATTTCTATGAAATCATCATACAACTGCACTAAACATTAACGATGATTCCCATTGTCAGCGAATCCGGGTAAAAGCCGTATGAGAACGCGTTCCACTGTCTCCAGTGAGCAAGCGAAGAACAATATCCACCATAGGCATCGATCCAAAGATAGTTTGCGAACCTCATAGAGCGCGCCTTCTTTCACCGCGTCATGCCACCAAAAATATGCAAATAGGCTCATCAAGTGCAATACTGCCCTTTTTAAGCGAGCGGAGAAATTCCTTTCGGCGTCGTCATCGGTGAGATAGTATAGCACGCCAACACTTCCCAGAGATATCATTATAGTTGCGAAAGGTAAACGCAGTTGCTGAAATATCAAAATGTAAAAAAGTGAATAGACTAATTTGTCGCCATTCACACTAATTTTAAGTGTAAGCACAATTATGTATTACTTTCGGAAAAAAGTCAGGAAACGACTCTTCAAACTATTTACTTGCTTTATTAAAATGTTGTCAATTTCTTTACAACCAGGTTCTTGACATTTGTATTGCTTTTCTTATTATCATCGGGGCTATGAATATTGAAATATCCCTGCGGGGCTTGAATCTAAAGCTGTTTAAGAGTCTAGGTAAAAATCCCCCAGTCAAAAAACTTAAAATGGTCATAAATTAGCTCAAACTTAAGCTTTGAGTGATATCTTAACATAGGATAGGATCCAGGCGAACAACCTAAGCTCCCGAATAACCCTTATTTGGTGCCTTATAAGGGTTGTTCGGGAGCTTAGGTTGTTCGCCTGAATCCTACGGTCATTTTAAGCTATCACTCAAAGCTTAAGTTTGAGCTAAGTTATGACCATTTTAAGTTTTTTTGACTGGGGGGATTTTTACCGGTTCCCGCTGTTTAGTGCAAAATTTAAAACAGCGAAAATATTTTTGCTATAAAGCGTAACTTGCCATCAATAGTCCGAAAATAGCATAGACATGGGACACATATAATTCATATTCCCAGCCAAACCAGTCAGTCAGTTCGGCCCAGCCACGCCATCGTTGTTCCAGAGCCACAAGACGAGGAAGTATTCGATAGAAGGGATATGCCAAAGCTAATGCCAGACATAATCCATATTCATATGGAATCTAAACAAAATCCTCTAGAGAATTTAGGCTAAAATTGTAAGCTTAAAGTAATACCGAGAGCAATACTTGAATGTTCGTCGTTGCCATTACGACGGGATAAAAGAAGTAAAGCGTAGCACTGCACCATTCGAAAAGATCATCAGGCATCCACTAAAATGCGCAAATCAAAATGACGTTAAAAAAGCGTGAAAGAAGAGGCAACAACTTCGGATCCCTCTAAGTTGATAGGTGTCTGTCTTCCCCCACCAATAGAATAGGGGGCATGCTGCGCTCGGATTTGGGCGAGTGATATGTCAATCGCTTCCTCTCGGCGAGACAAGATGATTGGTACCATTTTCAGCCCCCAGACGACCCCCTGTGGCCCCCTACGATCCCCTTTACCATGGATGATCATGGGCGCCGCCATGCGGCGAAGCCGCTGGGGCGTCCTATGGAATTTATACTAAAATGCTCACCTCCCAAAAACTGAAAGGTATTTTTTATACTTTGCGTCTGATAATTTTTAATATCATTATTTATGATTAATTTTACAAAGTACTTCAAGGTTTTCACAAAAAATTCAAGGTTTAAATGGCTCTCTATCGTAGGACACTTTGGCCATCGCCGATAGAAATTGTGAGCTAATACCTGATAGCACATGAAGGTTACGAATGAAGATTATCTTCGTCAAATGAAAGAGTCAGGTGATTGTCAAAAGACCTGTATGCAAACGCAAAATATTGAAGTCATACAAAAACTGTTTTTCGAGACATGACTATATGGTAGATGAATTTGTTTAGTCGTATAGAATTAGGGTTTACGACTGATACGTAAAAAATTCTACAAATTTACTCTTTCGTAACCCCAATCCCATCTTTTTGTGTATTTTATACATTATTCAAACTAGAATAGTAAACTTTATTAAATAAAATACTATTGAAAACGACGATTAATCGTTTTCTATAAAATTACTCTAACGTATCACACCAGCTTAAGCGTCACGCAGAAAATGTGCCAAAAGTAAAATGAAAGCGGCACAAAAATTATCTGCCGAAAAACTATTTACCCAGAAAAGATTTCGCGACTTCGAAAAACAGCTTTAAAATACCAATTCTACATACATATAAAGATTTGTCCGACAAAAAAGTACCTGTTCCAAGTAATTCTCGTCATTCGCCAAATTGAGATTAATGATCGCAGATCGGGGTTCGTTCACGTTTTCCATTCTGCGTTTTAGGAGCAATTTTCATTCGTTTCGGTCAGCACATTTTCTGAAAATTAATCCATGTCATCTTTAATGAATGACCCAATTGAATATCGGAATTAATTTAATGCAGAGTAAAAAGTTTGAGAATAAGAGTAAAAGAATTTGAGATTTGAAATCGGCTAAAGCTTCGGTCACAATCAGCGTTAAAATTTTGCGATTCCGTCATGCCGTCTCTTCAGAGAGGCAATGATGAGTCGTGCTCTCTCAACATCGCTGCGATAATCGCATGCGATTTTTTGCTTAGCCTCGTCCGAAGCTAGCCAAAATATCGCAGTGGTGGGCACAATCAAAGGCTTTTCCACTGCGTTTTTTTCAATTGTGCGATTTTTTGTGCGAGGAAAAGAGAGAAAGGAAATCTCTCTTCATAGGCTAGAACATCTTCTTTGTCTGGCTCACTACTAAAAATCGCACTGCGATATTTTGAGAGAGTGTGATTCAACACAGCAAAATGAGAGGCACTGCGATTAAGAATAAAGATAAAGACAAATAAGAAAATCTCACTGCGATAATCGCGGCATTGTGACCGAAGTATAAAATACCAGGTGGCGACATAAATTCGCGGAATGATATTTGTGCGTTTAAATTCGCGCCATTACAGTTTAGCCCATTTAGAAGGGGGCTAGCTCAAATCTGATATTGATAACCCCCTCTAGAATAGGATTTTAGATAGAGTTAACAATATCCGATTTAAGCTAGCCCCCTTCTAAAGGGGCTAAACTGAAATGGCGCGAATTTAAATGCATAAATAAAATTCCGCGAAATTATGTCGCCACCTGGTAGTACCTTAAATATGGTCACAGGCAGTATCATTTCTTTTAAACAAGCGGTCTGATTTTCAATGTTTGAATACAAATTGTTCTGCAACGAAAATGCTGCTCGTGCTTAGCTGACTATAAAAACTAGCATAACATTTCGATTCCATTGCTCTGTGTTTTATCACCTACTTGCAAAGTCTGCACTTTCTTCGTGTCTATCTTTCTCCGTGCTTCTGTTCCGTTGATTGCCACAAAAATGAAACGAATCGATAATCAGACCGACAGTGGAACGGAAGGTTGCTTCGTTTTTAAATTTTGTTCTTTTAATAATAGTAATTTGTTATTATTATTTCAGGAGTGCGCAGCAGTCGCTCGGAATATCTGGACCAGCTACTTCAGAAGCAATTCAACTCTGGTTTGGTCAAGGGTTCTAATGCTGATCATCAATCAGGTATAAATTTGTTTGAAACATATGCTCTGTTTTACATCATTGCTATCTAATGACTGATTTTTCAACTTTCATATGCATTAACGTTTCCTGTTTCTGTCATGTATTGTTAAGATTTAATCTCAAAATTGCGTGACCATTTTTAAATATATTTAAATGCGTGACTTATTTAACATTTTCATTTAATCAAAATTACACTTAAGCACAGTACATTCTGAAATTGTTCTTAACAAATATTTTCATTTTAATATATTGCATATTTTACTACGTAGCAACTGAATTCCGTCATGTAAAAGTTAGTGTTAATCGGGGTTTTGGAATTCTGATTAGATAAATTGCACATTAAGCGACGAGGTGCAGTAATTATTGACTCTAAAAGCTGAATGTTTTACATTTATTTAGCGATGTGTTAGCTATTGTTCTTTTTAGATGTGCTTAATCTGTCTGATGGAATGCAAAACGAATCTCAGCTTTCTCATAAAGCGTTTGTGTTGAGTGATGTATGTTTTGTGAGCTCATTCTGAGAATATTTTCTATTTTTAGGCTGTGTCGGTGGATACTCTGCTCGTACGCTTGAAGGATCTGGCAGGACGCAATGTGGTTCCGGTGATCGCAAATGGACAACTTTTTCTCCTACCAGCTGACGATGATGACGTGCGCACTGCTTGTTCTAGCGAAAGTGACTGCAAAACCGCTGTACTATCTGCCGATGATAATAAGGTAATATTTGCTTCATAACATGTAATTGTTTTTAAACTAGATAATAAGTTTATTAGTAACAGAGTAGTTAGAAATCTTACCTTTTTTGTTCAAAAGAAGAAAAATGGTAAAATGAAAATATGTATTGAAGAAAAAATCGAATGTTAAGAAATCACCAAAAATTATTAGAAATGAAAATAACTGAAATTGCAGAAAATTTTTGAAAGGGTTTAACGTATTTTTCAGGCAAGTGGTGTGAATCAAAAAGCCGGTCAATTCTCTGCCGATGTACTTGACAATGTGGTCGGTGACCTCAAAGCGTTCTTTGCTGCAGAATTTAAGCGTCTCGAGCATCTCTACATAAAGGTTTGTTAGATTTGCTGTTTTTCTATAATTTCAATTTTTTTAGGCATCGGCCAATGCGAACTCTTCCACTATGGATCGCTCTTGCGCTGATGAAGCTTGTGCCAGCGAGAATATTGGGGAAGCGGCCACCGTCAATGATTCGCTCGAGGATGACTGCGATTTGCGTACCTCCACGTCTAGCGTGATCAAAACTGCTCTGGCTGATTGAATCATACAAGAAATTCAACTTTTCGCTTGTATCTATTTCCTAGTTCATAGTGTAATAAATAATTGTTCCATTCAATATTGTTTAATTCATAAAACGTAACTATGATTTTCGTTCGATCACTAAAGCTCTACAATGAGGAGTGTAAATGGAATCAGTTAACTGAAAATATGTGAAAATTCCATTTGTTTTCATTGACGACTCAAACGGTGCATTCAGGTGGCAAATTGTCGCTCACATACATTTGGCCTAAAATATTCTCTGTTAGCATTATTAAAATCGGAAATATAAAACTCACAAATTGCACTCTCAAGACTGTGCTGCAAGAATTGCTGAGCTCTTACGCTCACATTGTGGAATAGAATGATTGGAACTCCCTTAATAATGTAATGGGCGCATTAGGTATTATCGAAATTTCTCAAGTGGTCCATCTATTATAGTATTAGGATTGTGTTGACGTTTTTTCCGGCCCTCTAAATCGCGATATAGAGCCCGGTTTTTTTCTTACGGACTAAGACAGCTATAAGGAAGGCTCTAAACCGGTTTTTAGACTGATTTGAGATCTAAATTTAGACAAAAGTGTACTTTTAAGGGAAAATGCACCCCTAAGAATGCCCTCAAAACAGCGTGACGGAGAAAATCACTATTTTTAGACAAAATTTCTGATAATCTCGATTCTTAAGGGTGCATTTTCTGCGTCACCCGAGCGAGGCCCGCAGGGCCGAGATAACGGGCGCGAAGGGCATACTGATACACCCGAGGGCTTACTGATACAGACGAGGGCATACTGATGGCGGTGCGCGAAGCGCCGCTGATGCACACTAACCGCGGACCTAGCTTGGGAGAGCCGCGAAGCGGCTCCTCCCAAGCTAGTTTGTTAATAAGGTGTTTGAATTGCCGCATTTAATTTGACTCGACTTTCACGAAATGGAAGTCGAGATCTCGCGCAAGTACGCATCTCGAGGGAGGTTCCCAAGGCAAAAGTTGCTTATAAGGGTGTGAAACGCAACTTTGCTCTTGCGACCCCGCGCGAAACGCGCAGCAGCGCGAGATTTCGACCTCCAAAAATTGCTATTCAAAAATGCGGCAATTCAAACACCTTATTAACAAATGGACCACTTGAGAAATTTCGACAATAGCAACCAAACAGCACGTACTCCGCTTTAGCCATTAAAAAAATTGTATATGATTGTTTTATATTTACATAAATAAAACTGTTAAAATAAGTGATCCTGACCACAAGGAGACTTTTTTGAAGCTGGAAGATTGAAACTTTCTAAGAAATGGGACGGAAATAAAGAGATTTCCTATTAGGAGATTTGGGATTCCCGCTATTCAAAAAGTTTAATACACAAGAACACGCTTGCTTCGTGTCAATTAGCATACTTTTTATACAGTATACTCTATCCAGAAATTGGTACCAAAAAAGCATAGCGAGAAATAATTAATTTTTCTCAATACTACGCAGTACCCTTCATTTTAATTGGAAACTTGCAGGGGGGTCTATGTTTATCCGGCCACACATTTTGAGTTCGCTCGGCTGCTTGCAGCTGGAGTGTCATGCCCAAATCGTCATTAGCACAATTGACTATTTTATCAATAATGCTCGAAGTCGTATCATGATTGGCATGGCACCTAAAAAATCAGGCATTCATTGAAAATGGCTGCCCTGAAGAATTTATACAAAAGAATATCAATCGTATCATTGGCAATAAAAAAGATTTCCTCAATCATATTAACAAGGATACAATAACAATCTTAAATAGTTTCAGGGCAAAAATTTTCTTATAAATTGTTCAAATGTATCTTTATAAAAATTCTTCATTCAACACGTTTTTATTATACACCTGTTTTCACAACAACCCTTACAAATAAAAGAAACACATCAGCATTAGTTTTCACATTCAGCAAAAAACTAATGTTAGTTTTGCAAAACTAATGTTAGTTTTTTTGCTGAATGTGAAAACTAATGTTAGTTTTTTTATCGGTTTTGACATCACTGATCTCCAGGGTTTCCATTTGTCCTTATTTCTAAGATTTGTCCTTATTTTGAGGGTCCAAATCTTAGAAAAATAAAATGTCCTTATTTCTAAGATTTGTCCTTATTTTTGGCCAATGTTCTTATTTTGTCCTTATTTCACGCAATATCCAATTTCAAATGGGAATTTTTGAAATAAAAGCAACTTTTCCTAAAAATTTTCGCCTGCGGCGCTATTTGGATGCCATTTTTTCTCCAGGTATTTAAAAATAGTGCAAATTTTTATGAATATCGCCTAAAATTTAAAAATTTTCGCCTGCGGCGCTATTTTTTCATTCATGCAGAATAAAATATTGGCATTATAGTTTCGGCGCGAATTTTAAAAATTTGAAAAAATGCACCCCTAAGAATGCACTTGGAAAAAATTTTTGCTAAAAAACCATAGGGGGACCCTATGGTTTGAAAAAATTATAAAAATGTCCTTATTTTTGACCCCGAAATCTTAGTTTTTGAGGCAAATGTTCTTATTTTTGGAGCCGAGTCGATGGAAACCCTGCTGATCTCACATTACATATGTATTTAACACTGATTTATCCCACATTCCAAGAGAAAATTTTTCCTATGCAGAAGGCGATTTATCTCTCGTTGTCGCGAATTGAGAGGCACAATTTTCCCGACTTTATCATTTTTTCGTCTGTTATAAAATTTTTTATTTTTACATTTTTCGATATCAATAGCCACCCAATTACATTCTCTCTTTACTATTTTACATTATTCATGTGAAAAACCCTACCAATTTTTGCCGAGCTTTTCTTTATATTTAAAAATTATGAGTTGTTTCCGGACAGACGGTTGCTTCGTTACATTTTTACAAAACTAACCCAATTATTATCTTTCCATTCCACTGGATCGACGTTTTGTGGTTTTTCTTAGTTTCTTACAAAACAAGTCGCTATTGCTAACTTCCGGTCTTCCTTTTGACCCATTTTTAAAGCAAAATTCTAAATTACACCAACGTTTTAGACGGGTCTATCGTATACCATAAGATAGTTATCATTTTTATTTTATATACTTTACTTTAGGGACAGTTTGAGTAGAACTATTCTGATTCTGCTGTTTTGAAGGGGTACGGTAAAAGCCCCCCGGTAAAAGCCCCCGAAAGCTCGCTATTTTGGTCTTAACTTTTTTCTGGAACATTCTAGAAATATGTGTAATAGCTTAAATTAAAGCTAAGGCTCTTGGCTACAAATCGGTATATTCAGCATAGTGAAAAACTATGCTGAACACCGGTTTTTCGATATTGTTTCCAAAAATATTCCGACACTTTTTCTTAAAAAGTAAAAATAACAAATGTTTAAATATCATGTGGTAAATATACTGATGATGACCCAACTACATGGAGTCGTATAGATTTGGGGTCGAAACGACACTCTTCCAAAAAATTTTTATGTTATTTCTACTTTTATTTCAAAATAATTTACATAGGTAAACTATAAATTTAAAAACAAAAATACTATTACACGCCGCATATCGATTCAAGAATCTCGAGATTCAATTTTTTTGTCTCTTTACTCTTGAATTTTCGTGAAAATCAAGAGTAGAGACAAAAATAATTAAATCTCGAGATTCTTGAATCGAGATGCGGCGTGTAATATACCGATTTGTAGCCAAGAGCCTTAGCTTTAATTTAAGCTATTACACATATTTCTAGAATGTTCCAGAAAAAAGTTAAGACCAAAATAGCGAGCTTTGGGGGGCTTTTACCGTGCGCCGTTTTGAGTCCTCCTTATCTTTTACTACTACTTATCATTACTTAAGCGCCCAAAAGCCTAAGCTTGATTTAAGCTTGAGTACGGTAAACTTTAGGCGAACGGGGTTTAGGCGAATAGGGCGTGTCCCATATGATAGACACGTCTAAAACGATGATATTAAAATTGGTGATGATTTTATTGGCGTAACCGGACGCATCAATCCGGGCAGTGGAATTTTGTTTGAAAACTGGGTCAAAAGGAAAACCGAAAGTTAGCAAGTTGTTTTGGAAGAATTTGGCCCAAAAACGCATAACGCGCAGGGAGTGCTGCCTTGCTAATATGAATTAATTATAATATCGAGCTCCCTGCGCCTTGTGACATTATTAAAAGAAAACAAAATCGCATTTTGTTTTAATTTTGTTGAGTTGCTTGTATTTCATTGCTTCAACACTTTTTCCAATAAAACTAACTAGACATGTTATTTAACCATTTAGTTGTTAACTCGCTTATAGCGCAAATTTTGTGATAACATTACACACATACGAATACTTTAGAATTAGTCGTAAGGAGACCGGCTGCTGTGCTGAGTCAGCTTGTTTCTGCCCTTGCAGTCAGGCCATATGAAAGCTTCAAAATATGTTTAACTACCAATCATAAAGAGGAATAGCTTAACTGAAAATGTGGTATCCAGCCAAATACTTCTTGGAAAATTTGGTGCCCCGCTTTTTTACAATGTATTCATTTTTATTTTCGGTCAGCCCAAGTTTTTCGGGATTCTTACCTCAAGTAGTTTCTTCCTACTTGACAATAGATGTGAAGAGGATGCCGAGTGTAACCACTGAATTCCACTTTACGTTTTACTGTTTATCTTTGTGAATGTTTATTTTTACCTAAATTTGCGTCATAATTTTATTCAGTTTTACCTAAAAACATCTACGAACCATCGCAATGGCTTCAAACACGTTCTACTGCGCCGAGTGTCAGTTGGACTTGAAGGAGTCGTCTCTTAAGCGCCACTTTTCTGCTATTCATCTAAACTATTACCCTTACCATTGCGAAAGTTGCAAGCGAAAAGGCCAACAACACGCGACTGCGACTGAAGAGGATATGGACATCCACAATGCATCTACACATAGTGGTATGGTATCGGTGAGTTTTTAAGTACCGTAAACTCTAATTTAACCCCTAGGGGCAGAATTATTCAATCGATCTCTAGAGGGGGCAAAATTAGAGAGGGGAAAATAGAGGGGGTAAAATTAAACCGATCGATTTTTCGGGAAAAATTTTCGGGAAAATTTTTGGGATTTTTGCTCAAATTTCAAAAATTTTCGTCATTTTTTCAAAAAAATCGAAATTTGAATTCCCGCCCAAAAAATTTTGAAATTTTTCCGAAATTTTTGTCATTTTTACAAAATTTTGGCCATTTTTAAAAAATTTGGGAAAATTTTGCAAAAAATGTTAAAAAATTCAAATTTTTGGCAAAAAATTTGAATTTGCGCCAAAAATTTGAATTTTTGGCATATTTGCAAAAATTTGCATTTTGGGGCGGGAAAAATTAGAGTGGGGTATAATTACACAATTGACCTCTAGGGGGGCAAAATTAGAAGGGGGTAAAACAAGAGGGGGTTAAATTAGAGAGTTTACGGTAATTATTTTTATTCCGATACGCACCGCACAGACTAAGTAAATCGTATTCGCTCAACTTAATATTCTAACATTTGTTTTGGAATAAGATTAAGCTTCTTAAATTTTAGTTTTTCTCTAGAAGCTTGTTAAATGAATAAAAATGACTTTTCCAACTTTTGTTTATTGATAGGCGGGGCTAGCCGCAAGTTTTTTTGTAGGGTACAAACCACTGTTTTGACCACTGATAGGTATCAAAACAAATTAGGGCAAAATCTGGTGTCAGATTATGAAGATTTGACAATACGCTCATTGTCCTTTACTAAAAATGTCTATGATTATCGTTCTCTGTTTAGAATATTATTCTGTCGAAGATACCAAGTCAAGAAGATGCCCTCAGGAAGGCTATCAAGGAATGTCGACGCTCATCTCTTCCACAAGACCCTGTCGATGACAAAAATGCGGTCTTGCAGCAAATTTTAAGCGGGCTCGGTGATAGACGAATCAGCAGTATTAGAGGAAACACGGCATTAACTGCTATGGCTACAGCAAATGAACCTGTCCTAACTCAAACGACACATAAACGTGGCAATTGTGAAACTCCGGTTAGCAGCATCGATCATGATGGTGATATTCTAAATGCTGGTCATGCAACTGTTGGAACTACACTGCCTTGGCATTCAAAGTCCAAGCAAGGATCTTCACATTTCGAATCGTCGAAGCAACCACATCTCACCATGACTTTGAAGACAAATACTACGGTAAGTTACCATGTAAAAACTTGATGTATGATAAAAAATGACGCGACTTTGGAAACTATGATAGTCTCTGTTTCCAGGAAAGTATGAAAGTGCTTCTTTATTACAATTTGCTGTTTTTGCAATTTCTGACAATCTTATAATTTTTATAACTGACGTGACCAGAGTTTCACCCAAATTTACCAAACTTGGAAATGCGATATTTTAAAAATTATTAAAATTTTTGCGCTTTTAGGCAAAAAGTCGTAATTGAGTTTTATTTCAATATTTTGTCGAATTTTTCTCAAAAGTGTTTTCAGCTTGTGATGTGAACTTTTCACAATTGAGCAAGATATAAATTTTTATTTGAAACTTTTCGGATATTGGTTATCATTTCAGGAACGCGTGTTTCCATACTGTGACTCCATGCCTTATGAGGTGTATATAAAACGCACTGAAGATGACAAGAGAGTTGAAGCTAGCCGACTGATTACTCAAATGGTTTCCGATTCGACCAGAAATTCAGGCGAAAATGTACCAGTGATCAAAATTGAGCCTGTTGAACAAAATTCACCTGTACCCGAAGGTCCTAGGCCGCGTGCCAGATTGGTGTCAATTGTTACGGAGGAGGCGCATTCAGACAATGTAAGTGTGTGAATTTTTTGAGTTGTCAGTTTAGTTTTTGATTTCATAAACTCGAAAAAATAACACTGAATGACTGAAAATCGTGTTTTCGGAAGGTGAAGCAAATAGTCGGGATTTTACAGGGTGGTCCAATAAAAAAGAGATATTTTGAGGGGCGTATATTTCTTCTGTTTTGATGCGACCCGACTGATGTTAATATCTTAAAAACTGCTACTATCTGAGCTTGCTTATATGCAAAAAAGATCTCATTCGCGACCGCAAAATTTTGTGCATGACGGACCCCATGAATACACCACTTTTCAATTTTTCCCATACAAATTGGAACTTTGGAGGCCTGTTTCGACCACTTTTTACAGAGAAAATGTTCAAACCAAGGTCAGATTCAGATCTGCCGTGAAATTCTGGGTAAGATAGGCTATTCTGCAGCTACCTACGGAAAATTTTATTTTTTTCACCATTTTTTGGCCTATTTTTGACACATTTTTGCACAAAACTAATCGAAAATCGTCTCAGACGATGGTGTGGCTTCGGCGGTATGGTTGTCTAAGACGATTTTCGATGAGTTTTGTGCAAAAATGTGTCAAAAATAGGCCAAAAAATGGTGAAAAAAATAAAATTTTCGGTAGGTAGCTGCAGAATAGCCTATCTTACCCAGAATTTCACGGCGGATCTGAATCTCACCTTGGATTGATCAACTCCTCTGTAAAAAGTGGTCGAAACAGGCCTCCAAAGTTTCACTTTGTATGGAAAAAGTTGCAAAGTGAGGTGTATTCATGGGGTCCGTCATGCACAAAATTCTGCGGTCGCGAATGAGATCTTTTTTGCATATAAGTAAGCTCAGATAGTAGCAGTTTTTAAGATATTAACATCAGTCGGTTCGCATCAAAACAGAAGAAATATACGCCCCTCAAAATATCTCTTTTTTATTGGACCACCCTGTATGTAATGGGGTCTGTAATTTTTGGGTTTGCCAAAACAGCACTCAAACATATGGCTGTTTTAGAGGGTTTAAAGCAATCGAAACAATATCCTATTTTATGTATCATTCTAGACACAGGATATTGTCATTCCTCCTGTCATAATACGGAACCGAAAGCGAACTGCCTCAATTAATCCTTACTACGATCCAGCGAAAAGCAACCAGAAGAGGTATTCATCAATTATTACTAATCTTAGTTTGGATTCATTTTGATGCATGACGTGAGTGAAAATTGAGCAGTCTAGTCACCTTCCCCTCTCTTTAAACACCTGTAAACAGTTGCTTTTTTCGCACGTCCACACATGGATTGACATCTTTTTTTGAGAATTATTTTAGAAATTTTTCGAAACATCTACTTAATTAAATAAATTAAGGCCTACTATGGTGGAATTAAAGGATGACTGCTCAAGGCTCGCAAGTTCTAATGGCACTACTCCAGAAACAAAGCGCCACCATGCAAACGACGGCAGTCGAGAGACAAGCAATAAAAGTCGAAGGTGTAAATCACTGGTGTCCAATGGTAATTTTTACGTACCAATTTTTAACGAAAATTATTTCCTATGTATCATAAAAAAATTTTTAATTGAAGGCAAAATTTTGGCTGGAAACGTTTTGTGGATTTTTGAAATTTCTTTCCTGTGTGAAAATAGGCTTTCAGGGCAGGAATTTCTCTAGAAATGCAATTATATCTTTTAATTGAGAAAAAGTCGATTTTGCTGATTTTCTTAAGACGCATAAATTTTCACCTATCGCTAGGCCAGAAAAAAATAGAAAATTTTCAGAGCGTTTCGCCCGTCCAATGACTTCTTCTCAAACAAGTTTGAGTGTGTCAAAGAGCAAAAAACATTCTCAAGAGCCAAAAGTTGAGAATCTCACAATCTTCATCTCTGATGGAACCGTTTCTTTTCGCACTTCGGACGGCCATTCACACAATAAAGCTCCACTCAGTAGTCACTTCCCAATCCTAAAGAAAAGCAAACCAGCGGATAATGGCTGCAAAACTCTTATTTTGTTCATCAGACCCTGGACTGCAAAGCAAAAGCCGGCAAAGGGAGTTACTTCCAAAGTAAAAACTAAAAATGTCTTTGAGAGTCTAGCTCATTTCAAAGCATTCAAGGATCAACTTCATTCAATCGCATTCCTATGGGCGAATAGTAAGGTGGAGGCAACCTTCAGCAGATATCCGGATCACAAAAAAGCAGTTTCTTTGTCCGTCTTTTGCGACAGTCTCTTCAACAAGCAGCAATCTATTTTGGTTTGCAAAGAATTGGACATCACGCTCAATGAAAATTGGCCGCTGTCTATCGTCACCAATGTCGCAGACCGAATCCGAAAAGGTACTCTTAATTTGAGAGTAATGACTTTAACAAATGGATCCCTGCACAAGGAGCTCTTGGATGAATTGTACAGCACACACCAAATGAAACTGCCGGAGGAAGTTAAGATTATATTGGAAATCCATCACGAGGCTACTTCGGACGAATTCGTAAGGAAATTGAAGGAGGTAAGTGCTGAATATACTATGAAGTGTCACATTGTGATATGTATGAACTAGGCTTTTTTCCAGTGCCTTCGGCGCTGGAAAAAAACCTAGGTCGGCTGGCGCCGACTTCGCGGCCTTCGGCCGCTCAAAGGGTGCGGTTCGGTAGTCTGAATACCATGCTCAGTTTATTCAATTGGAGGGTTTCGCTGTCTACAGCTCATTCAACTTGTAACAGACAAAACACGCACCCTTAAGAATGCAGTCCAAAAATTTCTGTTACAAATTGGTAACAGACAAAAAATGCACCCCTAAGAACGCAGTCCAAAATTTCTGTTACAAATTGGTAACAGACAAAAATATGCACCCCTAAGAACGCAGTCCAAAATTTCTGTTACAAATTGGTAACAGACAAAATAAGCACCCCCCAAAACCCCCAAAAAAAAAAAATGCAAAAACCTCCCAAAATTTCCCCCGGTTTTTACAAATTGGTAACAGACAGATTTTAGGCAAAATTTCAGTTACAAATTGGTAACAGACAAAAATATGCACCCCTAAAATGAAGGTTGGGTGAAAAAAGGTAGAAGTCTCAAAAATTTTGTCTAAAATTTGTCTAAATTTGTTTACATTTTAGCTAAATTTTGACCTCAAATTCGTATTCCCCGCTAAAAATTACCCTAAAATAGGTATATTTGAAAAAAAGGACCCCTAAGAATGCACCTCTAAAAAATGGAATAAGCACCCCTAAGAATGAGGTTACAAAACGTGGAGAAACAGCACTGAAATACTAGGTAAAAGGATATATGATGAATGTATGAATATATAGGAATCAGGGTTGCGCGCAATCGGGATTTCCGAATCCGCAAAGAAATTAAAATTGCGGATTCCGCAATCCGCAATCGAAAAATTGCCGCAATCCGCAATTTTTCAATTTTTTTCCAAATTTTGCCAGTTTATAGTGTTTTACAGCCTAGGATCAATTTTTATTGAATTAAATGCATTAAATTACTACGAAATCAATACGTAAAGTTCAAAATCAATGGATTAAGAAGCAAAAACAGCGCCGTAGGCGAAAATTTTTAGAAATTTGGAAAAATAGAGTCAAATTTCATTGAAAATTAACTCTGCTAGAAAAATTTTCCGGCAAACTGCGTAATATTTCTGAAAAATTTTACCTGCGGCGTAATTTTTTCGTCTTCACAAATTTTTATAACAAAATTTTCTACGAAAAAATTGCCGAAAATTTTTGAGAAATTTGGTTTGTTCGCACAAAAATCAAACAAATTTTGTGGAATAATGCTCGGCCGTGCCCGATAGGGCGCGGCCGAGGAAAAAATTTTGAAAAATTTGCCTCAACATTGAAAATTTTCAAAGAAAATTTCTCTAACCTCGCACATTTTTTTTCAAAATTTTTTCTTGGATTTTTCGCCTTCGGTCCTATGTCTAGTACTATTATTTTCTGTGTCTATAAAATTATTACTGTTACCGGAGAAAATGTCATCTAAAATTGCGCCGGGATCTAAAATTGCAGTAAAAATCCAGGATGAAATCGCGCCGCTGGCGAAAAAATTTAGAAAAAATGTTGGATACAAAGGAAAAATCAAAGAAAAACAGCGCCGCAGGCGAAAATTTTTCAAAAATTTAGTGGGCTTGGAGAAAATTTCCTTTGAAATTTTTCAATGTTGAGGCAAAATTTTCAAAATTTTTCCTCGGCCGTGCCCGATAGGGCGCGGCCGAGGCCATTCTTAGGGGTGCTTAATAATTGCGGATTGCGGCAAAAACAGGCCCAATCCGCAACGCCAAAATTGCCGCAATCCGCAATTGCGCGCAACCCTGATAGGAATATCCCGATTTTTCAAATTTCACTTGTTTAAAAATCTGTTCTAATTTGGGCAACTTTGAAAAAAATCTGGGATCCCTGGGTAAAAACTGGCACCAAATTAAACAGTCAATACGATCTCAACGTACTGTATTTACAGGTTGATTTTATCTTGAGTTTATTAATGATTTAATCCTATTTTCAGCGCTGTCGACGTTCAACTGGACGATATTTCAAGTTTGAGCTACGTTCGGACCATATTAATGTTTTCAGCATTTCGCCTATGCAATGTTCTCTTAAAGCCAAGCGACTGGATACGGGACGTCTTTCGATTAAGCAGCGTCCGAATTCGCCACCGCATGCCAGCTCTGCTTCATCGACTCGATTTCTGTGATGGGAGTGAATCATCAGCGAATATTGTCATTCAGAAATTTTTGAATTTCGTTTTTTGTTTTACTTTGTTCAATGAATTACGTTGTATTCAACATTTATTGATGCCATTTTACAATCTTTCCGTAATGTATCGCACGCTTATTGATCTAGAAGTCACTTTTTACTTATAAATCCATATACCTTTTACAGATTTTCTCTAGCCTTGAACAAACCGAACGAAATGAAGTACTTAATACGCCAATCATCATCAATTGGGACGGAGGCATGAGCTAAAAAAATTCAAATTAGGATTCTAAGCGAAAAATGGACCCAGTATTAAGCTTCTGTTCTTTGTCTCAAAACCGAAGTGGCAAAATTTTTGTACACCCAAATGATATAGAAATGGAATTTGAATTTCGTGCACTTTTGTGATGAGACAAATTGGATAGCTTTTACTGAAATTTCAGTGTTCATGAAATGCTCATCTCTACGCAAATTTTCCCTTCTATTTAAAGACGTGTGGGACATACCGTATTCCCTGTAATTACTACCCCGGGGTAATAATTTTTCAAATGAGCTCCAGGGGGTAATAATTAGAGGGAGGGGAAATAATTACAGGAGGAAACAATATTTCAATGTCGCCGCGCCGGGGGCGCGGCGAAAATTTTTAGAATTTTT